>JBAMCR010000447.1:0-21862 GCA_037075045.1 Mulgravea parasiatica | reverse complement strand
AGTGTGTGGGTGTGTGTGTGTGTGTGTGTGTGTGTGTGTGTGTGTGTGTATTCTTTTTATGTGCCTGTCGAGCTGGCCCGGCATATCATGTGCACATTTGTGCCCTGGAATATCAGAGCGAAGCCAAGCGCCTGGCTCATAAGACAAACAGCAATATATACACAGACACACACACACACACACACACAGATGGCACACAGGATATGCAGAAGATGGGGCACAGCCATCGCGACTGTCATTTGCCTGATAGACAAGGCTGACTTCCTGCTTGGCTGACTGCCACTGCCACAGCCCGTGTCTGCCTGCCTGCCTGCCAAAATGTCTGCTCAGCTTTGAGAAAAAAAAGCACAAAGTATTCATATACATGTACCACATATGTGTGTGTATGTACATATTTGTGTGTGTATGTATTGCATAAGCGAAATATCCTTTAGCCGTGGCAAATGCCTCGTCCTGGCTGGGGCAGGGGTTGCTCAGCGTCGAAATAGCTTCAAGTGCTTTTGCTGATTTCGGAAATTGGTTTGCATTAGAAATCACTTAAGCGCATAAAATGCTGTGAGTTATTGCCGCAGGATGTGACCAGGACACTCGTGCACTCGCAACTCGCAGCTCGCAGCTCGCCAAGCTCACCGACATGCCCACAAATTAATTATTGCGAATTTTTCAGCATTTTTAGCATTGTTTCTATCTTGGCCATCCTGGGGCCATATATGTACATACATATACACATACATACGTCACCTGGCCTGGGCCCAATCCCGTCCAGCAATGGTATCAGCATCAGCACCAGCTCAGCTCATTTTCGTAATTAAGAGACTTTTATAATTTCGCCTCATGAACTTCAAAGTGAAAACATAACTTGGCACGCTCCAGTGGCGCCACAGCAGGCGTCTGTTGTTGCTTGTTTTGGCCAACTTCTCGCAGGACATGCGGCGGCAGCAGCAGCGGCATCAGCAACGGCAACAGTTCATGTCCTTGCAACAAACTGCTGCAGCTTTTGCTCTTCGGTTTTATAGACTTTGTGGTTGGTTGTTCCACCGCACGGCAAGCTTCTTGTTAGCCTCTGCAGTTTTCTTATACCCTGTAAAAATGCAATTCGTTTGGGTGGGTGTGCCACAATTTACGGTTATTATAAATGCATCATTACCCACTATCTACTCTACAGGGTATCTGCTAGTCGAGCACCGGCAGGAGAACGTTTTATTTGCACTGCACGTATACGCAATATTTGCCAGCATCCATTTCAGTTTTCAGTCCTTCGACTTGGATACTTCGTCCTGTTCGTCCTGCTGCGTTACTTGTCCCCTCCCCACCCCACCAACAACAACAACCCTCCTCTTGCAACAATTTGCGTCTGCTCCTTTTCGTTTCTTCTTCTTCTCTTCCACTTCCCCCTGCTGTTAATTTTGTTCTTTAAACAGCAGCAAATGCAACAAATGCAACAAACGCAACTGCAACAATTCATTAGGTTGGCTATGATTATGTGAGCCAGACAATGTTGGAATCTTAAATTGAGTAGGAAATTGCTTAAATCAAAAATTAATTAATACATAAATAATTCAATACACACACACACAATTAATTAAATCAAATGCCAATGCAAATCAATATCAATTAAAAGTTAAATTAAATCAGTCTAAATAAATATTAAATTTCATATTTTAAACTTCTTTGTTTTGGTTTCTTTTGCACTCTCTTATGGGTTCGATAACATATCGATATACATAATAGATATCAGCCTATAGTGAAAATGGAACAAGAAATAAACAAATAATTCATCTATGGAAGCAAATGCAAAATGTTGTCAAATTTACTTTTCTCTTTTTTATTATTTTATCATATTTCACAGCGAAGAAGCTTTCAGGATCATAATGCACTTTCAAAGCTTCAATAAAAGCTTTAAAAGCTTTCTGTTTTAAATTGTTATTATTCACATTAATTAATAAATTATTAACTTAATTAAATTATTAACTTAATTAACTTTTAAGAAATGCAACAAACTATATTCCAATTCCAGCTAAAATTATCCAAATATTTGTTAAAATTATTTAAATATTTTTTACAATTAAAATTATGCTCAACTTTTGGTGTTTTTTCGCTGTTTTTTCCAGCAATTTGTTGACTTTCAGAGTTGACCACATTTCCCGTCAGAAGTGAAAATTTGAAAATGTGAAAAAATATGCAGAATCGACTGCGAAACTTTTTCTAAATATTTGTTTACCCAATTTTTTTAAATAATGCATGAGGTGAAGTTCTACGCGATTTTACAGCAATTGTTAAGACAAATATGCAAAGTTTATTCCAAATGAACAATCTAACAATCAAAAAGTTAAACAATGTGCTTTAATTTAAACAAATAGAATAAAAAAATTATCTTCATCTTTCGGTTAGAATAATAAGGATAAGAATAAATAATAAATACTTAAGATATGATTTATATCCATTGAATTAAATATTTAATTATAAAAAAAAAGCTTCGACTTTAATTTAATATACTTTTTAGAAACACAAAAAAGAAATAATAAATATTCTCAACAAATAAATAACAAACATTTGCTATTAATAAATTTAAATTATTATAATTATAATTCAATAATACCAGCTCAACTGTGAATCAAATCCATCGTTCCTCAACGCCGGAAGAAAAAAAATGAAACGTTTCAACCGATTTCCATGATTTCGGTACGAATGGAATGGAACACTCGAGCGGAGCAAAGGCTTATTGAAAGAAACGAGACAAATAGAGTGCACATGAGATAGAGTGAAATGTCAATAGAACTTTGCAGTTAAAACCACGTGGCTGCAAACGCACCCATACATACATACAAACGCACTCACATACATACCAATATATGAATGTGCGTCAGCATTAATTTTATTTGAAGCAGAAAAAACAAAAAGAGCACCCTCACCCCCACCCCTTGACTAAGTGTATGTTAATATACAAGTACATAAGACAGCAGGGCTCCATTCAGAGGTGCATCATGTATTTATTCAAAGTGCGGAGAATATACACATATACATATATACATACGCATACGTATGCATATGGATATTCATTTGATTTAAGAATGGGAATTCTAGTCTGAGACCGATTCTTCCTCGGATATTGATTCGGATCCATCTTCGGAAATTGATTCGGATCCATCTTCGGAAATTGATTCAGTTCCAGTCTCCCATATCGACTCGCCATCCGAGTCAAACTCTGGGTCTGGGTCTGGGTCCGGCACGTCCGAGTCTGTCTCCTGCTCCTCCTCCTCTGTCTCTGCTAGAGCCTCCTCATCGAATTCGTACTCCGGCTCTAGCTCCTCCTCCTCCTCGCTATCAGAGTCAAAAGGCGGTTGAGGATGTGGCCCCGGCTCGTGGTCCGTTGGCTGCGCATTCTCGCCAGCCATGGGACTTAGCTGCTCCACAATTGTCGTGATCGGCGGAGACAAAGAAGGGTTAAACACGGCATGCACCAAAAATTTAAAGACTATGACGCCACCCTTAAAATATATGTATATGCACACATACATACATATGCATATGAAGCAAGTGGCAAATAGAAAATCTTTCTTAATAATTACCGGCAACAAAGGCACGCCTGGATCCTCCGCTTTGTCCTCCAGCAACAGTTGAGCCAACTTATCGGCAAGTCCTTCACCCGAAAAGCCCTTACCTCCGTCTCCTTCCATTTTCTTTGGGTTTTTTTTTTGCTTTTCTTTTCAACAAATTAAACGATATTCAACAAAATGATGTTACTGCCTCAAATGTTAAAAGAACAGTGCCGGAAATTGCAAACGTTTCGCCTAATATCAGAGTAGCTTATTGCCGACAATCGATATACGGTGTGTCAGAGTTGCTCATTGCCGATAATCGATATACAATTAGTATTTAATTTTTTAGACTTCGAATTGCCCATGTCAACATACAGTATTAAAAATGAAAGCAATTTGTTTAATAATTGAATGCAATTTATTGTCAATATTTAATTAAATAGTCGCGAATCCAGAAACGATGATCGTTGGAAGTTGTTAACCTATCGATAACTCGCATAATCTAGAAAGCGTCGTCTTTCTCTATTTCTGATAATTATCAAATTGTAATAAAATAAATGAATTGCTTGTGAGGTAAATTTGAAAAGGAGATGGAATCTGAAGGTAATGAAATTTTAACAAGAATCTCTTCATTCTTTCCAGATGAGGTGGAAACATTGGAAAAACAGAAGGGAATTTGGATAAGAAATCGAAAAAAAAAACAACAAGAGATGGAAGAAAAACGCATTTAAATAAAAACAAATTGTTAAGTGCAAATAAATGCGTAACAATTGCGAATATTAAATTGTTATTTCTATTAATTAGAGTACATGAAAATCAACTGGAATTATTGGAAATACATAAAATCTACTCATACGAGTAGATTTCCATAGAATGGAAAGAAAGACAACTGGAAATAATGGAAATCAAAAAAGCAATCTGCATTTCCTGTAGAGTCAAAGAAAACAATTATAATTTATATTGGAAATAGACTAAAATTATAATTAATTGCAATCGCAATAACTGGAATTGGGAATGGAAAGTGGAAATCCAACTGGAATCAAGGGGAAACATACGAGTACTGTATGTAATTAAAAGCAGCGTAAAGGAAACAAATTATACCAATTATATGTAGATAATACTATATATTTTTAATTATTTTTATTTATCTTAAAGGAGGAAAAACCGAAAAAAAAGGCGTGAATATTTTAAATAATATTTGTGGAAAATGTTGGAAATGCAAAACGGAAATCAGAACGCAAAAATTGTTAAGCTCCAAAGGGAAAACCAAGTGATGCATGTTGATAGAAGTGTATATGCAGAAGTTTCTCTCTCTCTCTCTCTCTCGCTTTCTCTCTTTCTGTGGGAGAGAGAAAGAAAGGCTTTCTGAGGCTGACAAAGTTTTGAAAGCGATATCAGATTACGCATACGCCGCGTATGCGTGTTGCTGTGCTGTTAGAGCAGCAAAATTTAACGAGCAAGAAAATCGCTAAAATCGCATCTACCACACAATTAATGCCACTATCGAAGCGTACATACGTGCAAGTGTGTGTGTATGTGTGTGTGTGTGTGCGTGTATATACATGCCATACATATATAATCATCGAGTTGTAATTTAATTTTTCGTCGGCCTCAAACTTTTAAAGCCAACGACTGTGGCCACACACATCCAGAGAAAGCGAGAGAGAGAGTGAGAGTGACAGAGAGAGTTGCATGGCTTGAGAATTGCAACCTGCAGCTCCACCATATACACATACGTGTATGTGCATAGCAGATGTACAAGGTACATAGCATATACAGATACAGATATACTCCCCCGGCTGCGCACACTTGGCATTTTAAAGAGCAGCGAGAAGAACGCAACATGGCAAAAAGCCGCAATCCCGCAATCCCGTCGAGCGTCGAGCGTCGGCAACTTTGTCCATTAAAACAAACTTTTCGGCAGGTGAGCGCATCGATGGCTTTTGGCTGTTGCTGTTGCTGTTGCCATTACAACATACACCACCACCCCTTACCCTTACCCTTACCCTTTTCCCTTTGTGCCTGCCCCCTCAGGCAGTGGCAACATTATTTAGCTCAAAACTGATACGCCGAATGCAGCCAACCAATTTTGTAATGTGAATTTAATGTCAGTTTTGCGACAGGTGCGTTACCAGGTCAGGCCACACTCACCTCGCCACGGGGTTGGGGGAGGGGGTGGAGAGAGTGACTCGAGTGTATGTATGTATATATATAAGTCTGCGTGTGTGTTTGTTAGCCAAGTGGATTTTCGATTTTGCAAGCAAAAAGCCTGAACACTTAACAAAAAAATTTATATAAAATAAAAATAAAATATATTTATCAGGCACTCAAATTTCAGAATTTTAAAGAAAAAAAATTAAATAAATTATTTAATTAATCATTGGCAATCGCTGCTAAATATGCAATAGATTAAATATATATTGGAGTATTATTATTTATAATAAAAATTATTAACATTTTGATAACATTTGATTACAAAAAAATTAAATTCTTTCACCAATTTACGTTTAAATATCCTTTTTTTGTGTGTGTTTTTGTCAGTGTATGGGTATATATATATATCGTATATATATTTGTGTGTGTGTATGTGTGTGTGTGTATTTGTGTTTGGCTTAATGCATTGCATTTGCAGTTATTGGCAAAGTTTTGCCACGGGCAATGGACAACATGGGCCAAGAAGCAGCTGCGGGCTGCAGGTGCCGTTAAGGGCCAATGAAAGGATTGAGTGTTGGGGGCGGCGTGTGGGGGTATGCGGTGGCGGTGGCGGTGGCAAGGTGAACGAACGGGAGTGGAGAGTGGGCAAAGTATGTAAGCTTGACAGGTCTGAGAAACAGCATTTAACAAATTGCAAGCCTATTTTCCCCCCTCGCCCAATGAAACGGTTTAACGATCAGTCTTACCCCTTACCCTTCCCTCTCCCCTCACCCAATCATCGTTGTGTTAGCCAAACACCTGAAAAGCATCAAGAGAGACGAGCAAAGGCCAGGAATATTGGAACATTAGCATCTAATTAATGAGGCAGCTCATGGAAGCGAGTCTCTCGGATAATGATTAATTGACCAATTGACAGACGAGTTGGAATGACCAACAAAAACAGAAACAGAAAAAAAAAAGAACTGAAAACAAAAGTATAAATATAAATGCTAAGCTCAGCATACTCATACTCCATAGATACCCTGTAAAGTAAAAAAAAGAAGAAATAAAGGAAGTATGAAGATTCACTTTTAGATTCAGATATGATTGAATCGATTCAGTTAATTCACACAAATTTATAAACAATTTATTATTTATTGTTTTGTTTTTTAATGCAAATTAAATTGTATTGTACAAAACAATAATAAAATAAATACAAAAATAAATTATAGAAGTTTTATATGCGAAGCAATCTCATAAATTCAATCGACAATCAATTGAGTTTGAGTATCAGATATTTCCATTTGGGTGCCGATTGATCTGAAGTGTGTGAATATCTGAGTATATGGGTATGTGTACGTGTGTGTGAATGAATGATTGAATGAATGTATTTGGTAAGTGGACAAGTGGGGAATGGTGAATGGTGAATGCTGAATGCTTTTCTCTGACATCATTAGCTTAGTTTTTCTCTGAATGAATCATGAATTAACATCGAATTTCGCTCGTGTCAGTTGATGGCACGTGGGTGGAGGAGGGGAGGGTGGGTGGGGGAAGTTCTCGTCTCTTCTCTTCCATCAAAAGAGAGGCACAAAAAAAGGGCAAGAATTTTTGACAAATAATCAACCGCAAATATAATGAAAATTAATGACTTGCACTTTCAGTGATTATTGCCAGTTGGATGGAGTGGGGGGTGGGATGTGGGGGTGTGGGGGTCGGGGGGGTGGAGTGGTAGTGGCAAGGCAAGGCAGAGATGTATACTCTGAATCTGAATCGGTATATATACAACCATATACAATACATATATATGTCTGTATCTTTATTTTCATGTGTAAAAGTATCTGCATCTTTTTCTGTAATTGTATCTGTATCTTTATTTGTGTGTATCTTTATCTATCTGTATCTGTATCTGTTCATATACACACATGTGTGAGTATTGTTCATATTTGTATCTATGAACATGGATCCATCTATTGTATATACAGTACATATTTTTATTTTTTTTATTTTGATTTTGATTTTCTGCATATGTATCTTTTTTCATTTGTATCTACATGTATATGTATATGCACTGTATCTGTGCGCACTCCTCTTTTGTCTATATCTGTATGTACACGTGCATGCATCTATGTGTGTGTTTGTGTTTTTTGAATATGTTTCTGTATTTATTTTGAAATGTATATTCATGTTTCTGTTTCGATTTGTGTTCATGTTTTTCCATCGACATATGTAAATACGAATATAACTAGACTTTTCTATGTATATACCATATACACCCATATATGTGTCCTGTATGTAAAATGTATATTTATCTCTGTGGCTAACTATATATATATTTATGTATATGTGTATGTATGTATGTATGTATATCTAAAGCTTTATCTGGCATCGTGTTTGCCTTTGGCATCGTTGCACTTTCATTGCGTTTAATATTGAAATTGGGTTAATGAGTTTTTGTTTACAACCACGTTGCGATACCTATGGACCACACCCACACAACGACTCCCACCTGACATCCGCATCCGCATCCGTATCCACCATCCTCAGCCTCTGACTCTGCCTCATCCGCTTTGGCATTCGCTTTGTGCGCCTCTCGCCAGACATTGCTGCTGCTGCCCGTTAATGCAAATTTACCAGGCTCTAGGAGGTGGCAGGTGGCATGTGGCAGGTTGCTAGTGTGTGATGGGTGGTGGGTGGCAGATAGCAGGTGGCAAGTGGCAGGCATCGAGTGAAGCAGCAGTTGATGGTGTCGCAACAGCCACTCAACGCTGACAACGTTGAAGGCAGTTGCTCCTTTGCATCGTCTGCCTTCCAGCGTAATGAAAACAATTTGCAGCTTTTCACTGCCTGCAACTGGGCGGCTGAAGGGTGGGGGGTGATGGGCGATGGGCGGCTGAACGGTTGAGCGGTTGCACGCTGGGTGGCTGCACGGTGGGTGGATGGTTAAATGTAGTTGCCAACAAAAGGTTTAATGTTAATTAAGTGGCTGGCAACACTGACAGCCGGCTGAGGAGAACACCGACATTACAAACCCTAAACCTCTCACTACTGCCCCCCCTTCCCCCCTCCACCCCCTACTCTCTTTCCATTCGCACCCATCTCCAGACCAGGCCAAAGCTGCAGCTTCCTCATATCGTTTTAAGTGCTGCAACCACAAAAATTAACTTTGATGTCGGCTGCATTTTCATTAATCAAATTAAATTGTTTATAAACTAAAGCTACAAAACTCGTTATTAATAATTAACGAACATTTCACGATTCTTCAGTTGAGCGTAAATAAAAATAAATATTACAAAATTCTATTATTAAATATTATACTTTAGTATAAGATAAAGTTAAGGCATAACTATGCGAATAAGTAAATACATACGATATAAGTTAAACTAATATTAATGCAATAAGAATATAAATAAAAATATAAAGTATGATATAATTATAAGTAAAATTATAAGTACTAACAACAGTATAAGTGTGAGTATAAGTATTAAACAGGCATAAAAAGAAATACAGGAATAAGTATAAGTTTAAGTATAAGTATGAGTATGAGTATGATTATATTTAAAGTAAAAATATAAGTATAAGTCTTAATATAAGTACGATTATAAGTATAAGTTAAAGCAAAGGTATAAGTATAAGAAAGTTCCAGTATAAGTATGGTATAGTATATAATGGAAGTCTCATCTCAAAGATATTGAGGTGTTTCGACTTTTTATTGGTATTTAGTAGGAAAAGTATAAGTATAAGTGCAAATAAAGGTAAAAGTATGAGTATAAGTGTGAATATAAGTACGAGTATAAGTATGAATACTACTATGTTTATTGAAATTATTTTTCCATTATTTTTCCAATACTTTTTTTTTTCTACTTCAACATTCATTGTATCTGTATATGAGCATGTTTATATATATTTTTGTATTAAAGTATATATGTATAAGAGTGCATACATACGTGTTACTACAAATTGTATAAGTATAGATAATACTACATATTAACATATTAACATATTTGCTATTCAATGGCCACGCCCCATGAGCGCTAATTAGGGCATAAAATTGAATTAATGACCGCATTGGGATTTTTGAGATTATCGTTTCATTTTTTTTATATAAAAAATAAGTATACCCTGGGTGCATTCAATATGAAATTAATAGGGTATCCTGAGCATGTGCAAAGATATGTAACAGCCACAGAAATGTTTTGTATATTATTATTATTATTTAATCTTATTATTGTACAATTAATTATTATTTGAAATTTGTATTTTTGAATTTCACGTTTACGGTATATCGTAATGGAGTAATTTTGTGTTTTCGTATGTACATACATACATACAACATAGGCATATACATATACACATGCCTATTGTCTTTCCGTTAGATTAGACAATTTACAAATAAATATTTACACTTATTTCCAATAAATTATAAATTCCATAAATTCTATTTAGTTTGTTTCACTTTCTATTTGGCATACAAAAACACACACACACACACACACACACCCATACACATACATACATGCATACATGCGTTGTTTTTGTGGTTTCATAATTTATGAATAAATAATTTTTAAAATTGGATCGGTTTTTGTGCTCTTGATGCCCGACAGCCAATAAATAATGGCAAATTATTCGGATTGTTAATGGACCTGGCCAAAACTCTGGCTGCAACAGTTGCTGCCAAAATTATGATTTAGTCGGCAATTTGTGCCAGTTGCACTTTCTTAGATTGAATTTTAAATAATTTAAGCATAAAATAAAATAAAATGATTTAAAAAAAAACAAATTTATCATCCAAGAACTATTTATTATTTATTTATTTATTTGTTTATTCTCTTAATTCGTTTAAATAATTTTTGTAAATAAAACTCATTATGAAAAAAAGGGAAAACCCAATTATTCTAAAATTTTTAATTTAAAATAATAGTTTTAAAATTAATAAAATATTTTATATTATTATTGTTTTGGGACAACATTTATTTACCAAATTATTTGTATACAAAATGTTATTAACAATTATTTGATAAATTAAATTTTGTTTATTTAAGTATGTATCTGTGATGAAAATATAAGAAATATAATAATAATATTTAAAGAAATTTCACATAATTTAAAACAAATAAAAAATAATTACAAATTATAAATAAACGCAAATAAATTGAAATTCGTTTTATTTGCAGTTTTTGGGATCAAATGGTATTATGCTTATTATACAATTTACTCGGAATCCTGTTGAACATCAAGAAAATTAAATTAGAAACAAAATAAAAGAATAATGCGAACTTTGGCAATGGTGGAAAAGTATTTAAAATCGAATCCTGGCCAAGGACCTGAGCAGCTGTGCAGCTGGTGCAATTGCTCTAATTGAGGCGCACAATGGTCAAAGCGTGTCCTTTTTGCTTTGCTCTCTTTTGTTTGTGTGTGTGTGTGTGCTTTGCTTTTCTTTCAAATGTTACATACACATACCATATACACATACACATACACATACACATACATACATCATGTCGGTGCTGTGTGGCAAAGCAATCAACTGGAACTGTGCGAAAGCGTTTCATAATCCCAGCAAAAATGAAAGATGGACTCCACTGAGAGACCATAAAAGAGACAAAAAGAAACGAAAGACAGAGACAGACAGATAGAGGGAGAGCAAGAGAGAGAGTGAGAGAGAGAGAGAGAGAGAATGAGATGGAAAATGTATGGAAAAAGAAGCAGAGAAAAGCGCATATTTCATTTATTGCACTTTTTTTATAGCGTACATTGTGTTTGTTGTCCTTTAATACAGTTTTGTTGTCGTTGTTGTTTCTCGATTCTCCTCTTCTTCTTCTTCTTCTTCTTCTTCTTCTTTGTGTTGTTGTTTTCATTGTCGTGTCATTTGAAATTTGGCACTTTCCCCTGACGCATTGACCTAATTCAATTTCACGCTGCGCCAACGACAAACAACGCAGCACAAAGAAGCAGCCGAAGAATAAGAAGAAGAAAAGGCAGCAGAAGAAGAAGACTTATATTAAGAAAGGGTACAAAGCAACAAATAATAAAACTATGTAACTAAAAGGATCGAAAAAAAAAAACACAAGAACAGCAACAAAAAATGAAAAATTGATGAAAAACAAACTCGAGAACTTATCCCTGCTCTGTCGATAATACATACTCTTTCTTCTTCTTATTCAATACATACACTTTACCATATACACTGAGAGAATTACAATTAAAATTTAATAGATGTATGTATGTATATATATGAAACATATAAACAATTTGAAATTATGCACTTCATTCTATATTTAAATTATTGAAAGTATTCAACAAATTAATTTGCAATTGTTTTTTTAAATCGGTTTGTCGTATTTAATCGCGATTAGATCTACGCCCCCTGCCACGCCTCCAGCTACGTCCCCTGCCACGCCTCCAGCTACGTCCTCTACCACGCCTCGAACCACGTCCTCTGCCACGTCTGTCATTACGCTCCCCACGTGCCCGCCAATCCCTCTGCATTTCCTCCATACGATTCCTTTGATCCCTCAGCTCTCTTCTCAATTCCTCAATTTCCCTTCGAACTTCTTTCAGAGCCGCACCTGCATCTGCACCCCTGTCCCCACGATTTCTCCATCCATATGTTGGTGGTACTGTTGATAGTGTTGTTGGTGCTTGTGTTGTTGTAATTGTTGTTGTTGATGTATCACATTCCACTGTTGTTGTTGATTCATCATCGTCTCCTGCATGGCTGCTGCCCAGGCATAAGCCCAAAATGACAAAGGAGAAGATTAGTGTTATGATCCTCATCGTTCTTCCTTCTCCAAGAATTGCTTTCAACTGAGCTGGAGAAGAGCTCTTTTATAGCGATTCTCCATTCGCCCAGATCTATTGTTTAATTAATTAACAAAAAGAAATTCAAATATTTAAACAATCGTCTCAAGCAAATACTTACTGTATGTATGCACATTATGGAATTACCCAAAATTTGGAATTTATTTATTTGGCTTAAAAAGCAAACAACTGAGGTTGAACGCGACTCGAGTCTGATCTGAGCTCCAACTAATGCGAATAAATATTAAAGTCAGAGCCGTAAGTAGAAAAAAATTTCGGGGAAGGATAAAAAAATGCATGGGGGCAGGGGGGGTTTGGTTGTGCAGCCGAAAAACATAAAGTTATTCGATCAAATGCTCGTTTTTCGAGCATATTCGGTGGGTGATTCCCCTTAACTACGCCCTTGAAAAAAGTATTATATATTTGATAATGACAGATCAGAGTATTTTAACTTTTAGCATATAATTAATAAATAAATTGTATGAACAGCTGCTTTCTGTCTATACAAATGTATATATGTATGTATGTATGTATGTATACACGTATCTCTGTAGTTTTAGAATATACATACGCATATTTGACACCGTATCTTCACTGGACGAAATGATTTCTCCATGAAGAGTGGAATGGCAAAAGAACATGTTTAGGGAATCCTGATTTTGATCCGATCCATTGGAAGTGTTGGCATCATTTGCTGGAAGTGAACTGAACACCATCTCAGCCGGGTCTAATCCTGGAACTGTGATTGTAGAGGCAGTGCAGGATCAGAAGAGTGCTGCAGATTCTTCATGCTTCATCACATTTACATACATACATACCTTATATATGTATGTATGTACATGTAGTATTAATAAAAGTAATATCTGCTAGCAAACTTGTTGACACAGCTGGAAAGGTATCTAACGAATTCCGAGAATGCCGCTGCCAAAACGCCGCTCCTCATATTGAGGCGGAATGTATGTACATATGGAACATCTGGAGATATTGTCCCAATGCCAATCAAATCACTTGCAATTCATTTCAATTTAATTTGATCAGTTCTCTTCAAAATATAATAAGAATAATTAAATTTGAAGTTTTTAACAATAGTGTCCAACACTGGAAAGCAGGCGCAGTAAGGCGATATATCATCGCTTAACAACACTGCAAGAAATAAAATATGAAATTAAATAAATTAATTAAAAGGGTCAGGGGGGTCGGGAATTAAATTAAAGTTTGTGTTGAAAGCAATTCCAGTTGGGCAGCACTGGTTGGGAATGTGGCAGTGGCAGTGGCAGTACTGCAAAAACATAGAATCGATTTCCACTCAAAAACATAGACTGTATCGATATTATCAGTGTTAACCGGAAATCGAGCTATTTAGACATTTTTGATCAATGGAGATCGATTTATGCAATTAAAATAATTTTAATATATTAAATGATATAAATTTAAACATTTATGAACATTTTTCGTAATTAGTTTTGACTTGTGTCAGTATTTCGAGTGCGATCAGGGTTGCCTTTTTCATAGTTATCGATGAGCAGTGTGCCTGAAAAACGAAATTACGTTTTAAAAACTGATCGAATTGCTCTGGAAATAAATAATCATATATTTTTTATTCTTATTATCGCACACAATCGAGGATTAAAGGCGAAACAAATACTTAGTCGCATTCTATTCGATAAATTGTTAACACACTTATCGGATTGACCAACACTAAGAGCCTAGCTTCCGCTTTGTAGTCGTCGCATTTGGAAAGAAACTGTTAACAGGATCATACCTAGTGAGAATTTCTCTAACTTTGAAAAAGTTCGTATTGTGTTTTCAACAAATTATATATTATAAATCTGATAAATAATATCAAATTCAACAACTTTATAATAGGAATTTTTGAAAGCAAATAAAATGGACAACAATAAGCCATCGATGCCTTCGAAACCGACGTTTAGCCGTGGCAAGGTGATGATACCCTCGGAGCCTAGTCGCAAGCGCTCTGGCGAGAGCAGCGAGGAGGATGAGCCGAAGAAGAAGCAACGCCGCGATTCGACTTCTTCGGGATCTTCGGTATGCTCGGGGAAGTCAACCACCTCGTCCACCTCGGGTCAATCATCGCCCTCGACATCTCCTCCTCGCTCCCCAGCCACTTCAAACTAAGTATCCAGCCCTTAGTCAATATTATATAATAATTCACAATTATTATCATCAAATGGAGCAATTCACAATAATCATCATTAATAAACTAACCTAATAATTTCCATAGACGAAAAAACAAAGTCTGGAAACAAAAAAAATCCATCTAATTATTTTTCATTGACCACGTGGCCCATTGCACGCATACACTTACACATAAATAACACATGCACATACATACATAACACATCTACATACATACATAACACATCTACACATACGTAACAGAAGTACACATACATAACAGATTTACACATACATAACGCATAATTGACACATACACACATTTATGGCACACACACACACACATATGTATGACACATACACACATGTATGACATATACACACACCCATATATGACACATACACACAAAGTTGCTTCTGGAAAAATCTAGAATAGTTGAAAAAACATTTTCTCTTTTTTTTTTCTTCTAATTTTTTTCTGATTGACTTTTGGGCAAGAAAAAAAAAAGCGGTAAGCCTGCACGGACTTGTCCACTTATTGGGCAATTTATTTAGCTGTGGAAAATGGTTGCTATTTCCACATAAAAAATAACAATTAAAAATAATGCAATAATTACAAAATAACAAAATTCTAAACATTATTAACTATTAGCGAATCTCTTTGTTGATCGTTTTATAGTTGCTCGCGAATTAATAATGTGATTTTGCGAAGGGTGCGAACCAGAAGGGGGGGGAAATCAACACAATTGCAACGTGGCAGGGGGCGAAGGCAGGGCAGTGTCAGGGAGGGAGGGGGCGTGCCGTGGTGACAGGCAAAATGAAAACTGTGCAACGAGCAGCAAAATTATGAAATGTATCCAAAGGAAAACACAAAGAGGAGTGCATACATACACATACACATACACATACATATTTAGAAATGAAAACAAAATGGGAAAATGGAAGATGGCAGAGAAAAGCGCAAAAAAAACACTATATGTGTGTGTGTGTGTGTATGTAGAGCATATACCACTACAAAGAAAAGTTCAGATGGTGACCGAGTATGCGCGGGGGGGGCAGCAGCAAACTTTCAAAGACTTTCTTGGCAGCAGATTTTTCTATTAACTGGTGTGCAACAACAACAACAACACATACAACAACAACAATAACAATAGCAATAGCAACAGCAACAAAAAGAAAAAGCTGCAAACTAATGTAATAATAAAAGAAAGTTGAACTGAAAGAAAGCTGCTCAGTTTGGGGCCAACTTCTAGTTGGGAATTGTAGCTTCTTATGGGCTAGAGGAGTGAGGGCGTGTGTAGGGGGGGAGACGAGGATTGGCTGTTGCCTAGTGACCAGTGTCGCTCACACAATGGCAATTGCCCCCACCGCTCCCCCCCCTTCCCTCAACAAACTGTTAGCAGCAACTTCTTGCTGCTGGCCCCTAAAAGCATTTGAGCGTTGCGCAGTTTGTACAAACCAATTTGAATACCCTGTAATTAACATTTACAGCCAAGGCGACACTTTCGCTTCGTACGTTTCAATTCACTTTCATTCGCCCTCCACATACCCTGTAATTATGCCAATAACAAATTATTTTCACTTTGAAAATGAAATTTCAATTAAAACTTTTGTTTATGTCATTTAGATATCGAGAGCAGCAGTAAACCCTTTTTTCGTGCAATTACAGGGTATGTGGCAGTCGTATATATGGTACAGCCCGCCTGCATTGTGCTCCTCTGTGGCTGGCAGTGAAAGGCAGCGACAAGGGGACAGAGGCCGGAGGACAGAGGATGCGACTTTGAAGACGCAGTTCCATTTCCACTTGGACTTGCACTTCCACAGTTTGTGCTCATTATCAGTTGCAACCCTGTGGCACCCACACGTTCGTAGGACACACTCCCCCACCACCACCCGCACCCCCGCCACCCCACTATTAACGCGACCCCTCTCAGCCTGCATCAGCCCTGCACTTAACAACGAGCTAACGTTCTACATCTTTCAATTAGGGTTGCTCCTTCGAGGAGGATGTGATGTGCAGAGAAGGGAAAGGAAAGGGGTGCAGAGTGGAGCGTGGCGAGGGGAAAGGGGGTTGGTGTTGATCCCGGAGTTGTGGCCTGTCCTCCAATGGCCGCTTGACTGATAATTATGAAAATGTTGTTTAACAATTTCTCAGCCATAATTGAACGTATTTATGAGCAAAAAATGTGTTAAAAGCGTCGATTGATGAGAAACTTTGCGATTTTCCAAATTGATTATACGCACAATGCGAGAGAGAGAGAAAGAAACAGAGAGAGAGAGGGAGAAAGGGAGACAATTAAAACAATAAAGCAATAGGCAACCCAACATATTTCTGTTTAAAAGGAGATTCGAAATCTTTAAAGATGTTAGAAGTTTGTAATGGATCGAAATACTTTTCGTCTTTAATATTACAGGGTAACTGTTAGTCGTGCAAAGAGAAAACTATTGAAAAGCAAACTCTAAGCATTGAATGGAACATCGTTGCAATTAGTTGATATAACAAAGGTTTTCCAAACTATTTTTAAAGAAATCAATCCCAAAAAATTTAAGCAATAATTAATTAATTTTTAATTAAAATAATTACGACAAGTTTGATGCACAATATATATGTAATATATTTATTAATTTATTTATTAATTTATTTATTTATATATTTATTTATTTATATATTTATTAATTTATTTATTTATATATTTATTAATTTATTTATTTATTTGCTTATAATAGTTGATCCAATTCAATAATAATTTTGTTGACATTTCAATTTGAAGTTTTCTTAGTCTGTTGGGCAAACTAAACGAATTATCCCCTGGAGGGGGGGCAATCCCTAAGCCAATAACCCCCTCTGCATCTTCTCGTATCCCCCCCCTCCTCCTCCCACTCTTTCTCAATCTCCCTTTTCGTGAGAAATAATAATAGGAGTGGCTTTGACAGTGCCAGAAACTGTTCCCCAATTCTGCTTTTGGCAGGCTTTTTCTGTCCTGTATCCTGTATCCCGTGTCCTGCGTCCTGTGTCCCGTGTCCTGCGTCCTGTGTGATTAATGCGCAATTGTTTGCAGGCTCTTCAAATAAATATTCCCCAAAGTACGAATGAAAGGAACCAAAGGGGGAGGCGGGTTTAGCTGCTTCCTCTGGCTTTCCCATGTAATTGAAATCAAATCAGAATAATCGCGCACTTTGATCTTTAAAAATGGTTTTGGATTTTCAATTCAATCAAATTAAAATTTAATGTAATAATTTTCCATTTGATCGAGATGTTGCTGATTGATTGATTGACCGTTGACTGACTATTGATTGATTAATTAATTAATAACTAATTTGATGACTCATTCACAAATGTCTTTGTCTAAATATTCAAAAAATTCCAAATGAAAATTTTGAAATTAAATGGAATATTTGGTTTTGAAAAATTTATTGTATATTTTTTTTTTAATTTTAGAGAGAACCCATCTCCCCTGTGGCCGGGGGGAGAGGGGGGGATTGAAACAGGAGTTCTCTGTGATGGGGGGAAATTGAATTTTTCTTAATGGATTTGTTTTCAACGTATTTGCGGAGTTGAAGAAAAGATGTCTCCATAGATCGATTGGGGACACTTTTTGTTGTCCTTGTTGTCGTCAGGATATTGCAACAGGATGAGAGAAGAGGCTTTCATTTTTGTACTGTATGTATGTATGTATGTATGTACATCAATTACTTTATGCCTCGGCAGGCTGCTTCTGCTTGTCAGACATATTTAATTTGTTGTCCTGGCGACGATAACAAGCTGAAACTGTTGTTTCAACTCCAGCTAGAATGGAATGGAATGGAACGGAATGGAATGGAACTCAAGCTGGAATGAGGACGGCAGCTGGAAGTAGATGGCCGACTGGCTGGCCACTTTAGCGTGGAAAATTGAAATAAATGTGCTTTTAATTATATCCTGAGTGGCAGCTACCCGCGTCCTGTCAATCAATTAGATGCGCCTGCCAGGACACGCCTGTTGTTCTTGTTTCCACACCAACTCCCAGTGCCACAACCACGCCCATGCCCACTCCGTGTCCAGTTGCGAGTTGCCAACAGTTTGTTGAATGTTGCAGGTTTCTTGTTGCAAATAGCCGCATTACTAAAAGGCAAATTTACCCAGCAAACGAGCAAAATTGTTGTAAAAATATTTGCGTTGCATAAGCGACAGCCGGGCAACACAATCCCCAAATATTCCATCACCCAAAGACACCGCCCCCATCCGCCCCATAATCCCCACTCTCTTTCTCTCGCTCTCTCGTTCACTCATCACATTCTGTGGCATGTATGTGTGTCGGCTGAGTGTTGCGTGTTGCGTGTTGTTTGATTTTATGACTGTCAACTGATGGCGCTTCTTTGTCATAACAACAGCGACAAAGTGCCGTCATCACGACTGATCGACTAACGCAATACCCTATGCCAACACACGTCCATAAAATCTCTTTTTTTTTGTTTTTGCTAATTTTTATTACAATTAAGGGATAATTAAAAATTATTTATCCTGGTTAAACAATTGTTTATTTTGCCATTGGGTGTGCACAATATTGATGCGACTAGCACATACCCTGTTCAGATATATGCGCACATATGTTGCTGTTAACATAAAGTGTATTAGCACATAATATACCCTGTAAAAATATATTCAAAGCTCCCTGCACAGGTTGTCGAACTATTAGTCGAGACTAGCCATTTGCAGACCTACAGGGTATGCAGATGTGTCCATAACTATGTTGATTTGTTGCAGTTGTTGTTGTTGTTGTTGGTGTTTTGTTTTTTTTTTATTTTTCTTTTCTTCGAGTGCAACAAAGGGAAACTGTCAGCTGCTTCAATATATCAAAGCATCATAAATGCTGTCAAACTGCCTCTGTATGTGTGTGTGTGTGTGTGTGTGTGTGTGTGTGTGTATACATATGTGTGTGTTTGTGTGTATGCATCCTGCGTGTGTGTCAGCTCCTTGTTATAGTCCTCGCACGTGCCATGCCTCGGCCTTATGTGCACATATGATGTCGCCGTATCCTGTCCATCAGCATCTTTGTGATCCTACCCCCTTGCCCCCTACTGCCATCCACCCCTCGCCAAGCACCCATAGCCCCTGGCCCCAGTGTGGCTCCATCAATTGTTGTTGCACTGCCGCAGGGTTGCCATCTCGCATGATGAATTAGTTTCATTTTTACGCCGGCCACGCATCACGCTACTTGTCAGCCTGGTCTTATCTGTTGGGAATTTTTAAGTGCCATCACCCCCCACACCCTACCCCTCCCCATCCCTATCCCCATACACACACGACACATCTGCTCCCACTCCCCCCGTGCGTATGTACATACATATGTATTGTTGTATATGAGAAGCGGTGGAAGGTCCTTGAATTTTATTTTATTTTTTTTTATTCTTTTTTTTTCGTCCTCTCTATCTCTGTTGCTGTCTCTGTCTCTCTCTCGTGTTGCTCTTCTACGTTGATGTAAAATCAAGTGCTTAAGCGGAATTACAATCAATCAAAATATCCACGCGCTCGACTTATCAATCAATCTGCCATAATTATGCTGCTGGCGGAGTAAATTTGAAATCGCTTTCCATCAAATATTAGATGAACATGTGTATGTACATGTGCGTATGTATGTACACTATACACATACACATGCACATTCACATACACATACCCATACACATACACATACATTTACATACTATTTTAGAAAGTGACAATACGAGAATACCCTTTACTTTTGTCATTTAATTAATCTAATCGTAATTGAAGGACTTCATATTTAATTCATAATAATTAAAACAATTAATAATTTAATAATATTAAATTTATAATAATGAAAACAATTAATAATTTAATAATATTATTAAACAAAAAGAAATCATGTCAACTAGTAGCTACTTTTACAGGGTATCTATAAGTTGAGCAGACTCAAAAGAGAAAAAACAAAACATTTTCACGTGCATATGAATTGGATATATCCGGATATATGGATATATGCCACATGCACAAACACATACACACACACTCACACACATACACACACACACACACACATACATATGCACGGGTATGCGTATCTGCTTGTTGGCCAGTTGCGTGTTCCGTTTCCGTTTCAGCTGCCAATCGATATCGATGGCGTTATCGATAATGTTGCGTTTGTTTGATTTTGGCCATGCAAATACGACAATTCGATGAGCGGGCGTTTGTATATGGTACGTGTTCTTGTAATTTACGGTCAAATATTTGACTATCCGGGTACAAGAACAACAAAACAATCGCATTGCGGATATATGCGGATATGCGGATGTGGATGCGGATGCGGATGTGGATGGCAATGCGGGTGGCAATTAATTTGCACAAACCACTTAGTAATTAAAATGAAAAGTAAATTATATAACCAAGCCAACAACAAGGATAACAGCTGCAGCAGGACCAAACAGCAAGGATTGTGGATGGGTCACTGGGCACACACAACTAACACAGATAGCTACCAGCTGCCATGGCCAGGGGAGACGAGGGACACCCAGACACACAGACACATACTCTCAGAGCGAGAAAGAGATAGAGAGCGAGAGCGAGAGAACGAGCGTTAACTACAGTTTTTTGGCCTGCATATCCTTACACAAAATGCTGGTCAGAAGCTCCTGCTTAGCTCAGCCTTCGACTGACACAGTTTTTGGCAATACACACACACACACACACACACTCACAAACACCCATTACATGCACACATCAAATACAGTGGGCAAAAATGGAAAATTCTTTCTTAAAAAAAAACAATAAAAACTCCTTTCTTTAGAAAATATCACAAAATGTTTAAATATTTAATTTGATGTCTGTTTTTTTTTTGTTTATAATTATTTTAAGAATTAATATAATGTATGTAATGTAAATATATATTTGTATATACATGTATGTATGTGCATATATTATTTTAGTGCATATAAAAGAATTCAAATAAAATCAAAATGTCTAAGAATAGCATTTAAAAATAATATTATTTTTATTATTTACTATATTTATTTATTTAATATAATACAATATATTTATTTATATTTATATTATATTTATTTACTGTATTTTAATATTTTTAAATAATTTTTAAAAATATTTTTATACACAAGTTAATTTTAATATTTTATTTAAAAATAGGAAAAATGTTTGGGAGATTTTTCAAATTCTTTGGATAAATTTTCAACAAGTTGCGATGGTACTTAGCTGTGTATGTGTGTGTGTGTGTGTGTGTGTGTGTGTGTGTGTGTAAGGG
>JBAMCR010000446.1:220-21883 GCA_037075045.1 Mulgravea parasiatica | reverse complement strand
TGATAATGATAATGATAATGATAATGATAATGATAATGATAATGATAATGATAATGATAATGATAATGATAATGATTCAATTGAATCAATTGAGAAAAATCACTTAAAATTAATAAAGTGCAACTACTTAACACTTTAACTTGAACTATTAAGAGAATCCAATTGGAAAAGCAACAACAACAATAACTGCAACTGCAACTGCAACTGCAAGTTGAACTGTACAGGTATCACGTGTCAGCTTGCAACTGGCCGTTGGCAGCATTTATAAGTGGGCAAGATGGCAAAGTGGCAAAATGAGTAGTAAACCGTTAAGAATAAAAGTCAAATCGAGCTTCTGCAGCAGGTACATAAACTTCAGTCAGTTGTGGCAAGGTGCAAGTTGCAAACGGTAAACTTATACAAACTGCTCCGAGGTATTGTTGCAGTAGCTGACCATGTCGATAAACGCAAACAATGAGTGCAACAAGGTTAATGCAACAGCAACAACAACTGCAACAACAACTGCAACAGCAATTGCAATTGCTGTGCGCAACCTGTTGAGCTATTTGGCTGCCACAAATGGTTGCATACTTTTTGGGCGTTGAACCGCGTGCGACAAAACTTGAGTTGAGCTCCAGCTGAAATTTCATTAAAGTATGAAATGCATAAATTGTTTAACTTCCGTTTGGCTAATAGAGGGGCATGCACCCAGTGTTTGGCATAATAAATGAATTTCAATAGGGAAAGACTGTATGTACATATCTATGTGAATATACATGTATACATATCTGTCTGTATGTGTGTGTTTATTTAATGACATTGAAAATCTCTAAGGCAGCAACGACTTTTGGGGTCATTGGAGTTAAAATGATTGCATGTCATGTCCAAGCACGTTCGGCAACATGTGCGCGCGTGTGTCCATTATCCGATGCATTAATATGCGTCCGGAGACACATTAATATGCAGACTGATTTGTCGCACATGGATAGTCAGGCAGATATATACAGACAGACAGACAGACAGACGGGCTGACAATCTGACAGACTGAGAGATAGAGTAAAAAAATGTTTTTGGGCGGATGCAGACGATGCGGCATTTAAGTGTCTATTTATTTGCGGTCTGACAAATTGAATTAAAACAAGAGCAATCAAGTTTTTCAATGGCAACATTTTAACCACAATAACAATGATAATAACAATAACAAAAACAATAACAATAATATCTCAAACTTCGGCACAACCGCTCGACTAAAAGACACCCTCTAAAATATGGTAAAGTTCTTCTCCATTTTCAAATACAATTTATTCGGATACATAAAATTTAAGTGAAATATCTGAGTTGTTTTTAAGCAATAATAATAATAATCTCAAATTATTAAAATATTACGTAATTATATTAATTAAATATTTTAACCTTGTTTTTTTTTTAAATATTAATGTCTTCCAATTGAAATTGTTTTAAAAATTTAAAAACTTTCTTTTAAAGATTATTTCACTGTTGCACTCGGATACTTATTCGCTTAAGCCTTTAAAAAAAACAGGGTATTATCCACAACAGCAACAACAACAACAACAACAACAATAAATCGAGATGTGGCACTTAACATTTGCAAGATTTAAACAGGCGGCAGCAATTGAAAATTGCTCAAACAAATTGAACAACAACAAGCCGCAGACAATGAGTATGAAGGAGCTCAGGGCTACTGCTCGAGACAATAGAAAGTGGGTGGCAGGAGAAGGCGTGGCTAGAGAGAGAACGAGAAAGAGAGAGGGAGAAAGCAATCCAAAGCAATTAGTTTTAGTTTTGATGCACTCAAATGATTTAAATTTAATTGGGGTCAAGACTGTGTATCGTATCGTATTATGTATATTTATGTATGCAAATATGTCTTTATGTATATTTATTTATAAATGTTGCCTTGTGTGTGTGTGTGTTTGTTTGTATGTGTGTTGCATTGAGTGGAAAGACAAAGTGGCAATATACAGCCAGGAAATGACGCGCTGCCTGCTGCAGACATTATCTAATTAGGCAGAGGACGCAGCAGCTGCGCATCGGCTGCATTCGCATGATTTATTTCAGTTGGGTAAACGCTGCCACGCCCACTTCACCAATTGCCCACTTGTCCAGCTGGAGCCCCGTTGACGTGAAATGCCAATGTCAAAGCTCGACGAGTCAGCCAGGCCGGAGCCGGAGCCGGTGCCGGAGCTGAAGCCGGAGCTGGAGCTATAGCCAGAGGCTGCGGCTTGGTCATGTCACACACAGACACAGAGACACACACACACACACAAACACCAACATTCACACCCACACACATACATGACAAAAGCAGCTGAGGAATTTGTGGCATCAACTGTTTGTTGCTGCTGTTGCACATTGGAAGAATGCCCGGACACGATGCGAGTACGCATTAAGCACAGCTCTCTACACACACACACACACAAATATACCCCACCCCCACCCCCTATTCAGGCCACCACCCCCGTCATGATGAGTTGATTTGACCGTAACGTAAACAGCAGCTGGGAAATGTTAGCTGCAATTGAATTTTAAGCGGATTTTGGTGCCTCACAATGATGCCAAGGTAATTAGAAGCAGTCTCTCGACGTGGCAAGAACACGCCACGCCCGAAATGTGGCAAGTGAGGAGTTTATATTGGTCAGATATTCAATTATAGTATTATATATAACAAATAAATGAATAAGTTTCACAATAATGATAATGTCGAGTATCAATCGAATTAACTCAAAACTAAACCGTTTTCTAAACTATTCACAAATACCATGATTCACGTGTACGAGTATGTGAATAATGAGTACATTCTTGCTTATATTCACATCTGAGTCGATTTGTTAATTTGCCAACACAACCAACAGGATTCGCATAAAAAAAAGAGGCCACTTGGGCAAGTTTTCATAACTTGCAATTTTCAGTTAGCTGCCAGGGGAAAAAGGACAGAAACCCACACACACATACAAACATACTTTATTTATATATTAGTATATACACATATAATAAAAAACTGTATATATAGTTATATAGAAACACAGATACTCATAGACACACAGATGCAAATGAAAATGACGGTAACCGCAACATTTTAGTTGCATTTGCAACGTTCGCCACAAGAGGCAATGCCACAAGGACCAAGGACATTTACCTAAATTAAAGCTAATGAATTGCCTCTTCGCGTTGGCAAGGACTTGCTACTCCATTCCTCCGTGCCTCATACTGCCACCCTCATCTGTTACCACACCCCCTCCCCCCTCCCACCCACCGTACTGCTAACCATTGTTGCCATCCAACTTTTACCGCAACAGCGCAGTCGGCGTTGGCCACATTTGCCATTTACCATCATTCCACCCACAGTGCTGTGCCTTAACCCAATCACCCCGCACACACACACACACACACACAGCATACACACATACACGTATATACACCTTAACCCTACAGTGGCACTTGGCCTGGCCGCACTGGCACGAGCAGCCACTTTGCTGTCTGGTTTAATTTGCATTGCACTTGTGTATGTTTACATTTTTTATTTCATTCATTTTCACTCTTGTTTCCCCATGCCTGCCAGACACCCCCCCCCCCCCCTCACCTCCACCTGCATCCCCAACATATACGCCCCCTTGCCCATAGACCCGGCAACTATAGTATTTTCCTCCTTTTTTGCATTTTAATGAATAAGTGCATTAAATGCCCACGGACACTGAAAATGACTGAATGAATGTTAAGCCTTAGACGAAAACTGCACTCGGAACGCACAAGACACACACACACATACACAGAAATGTGTGTAAATAAAAACAAGTAAAGTCGAAGGGGCAAGTGGTACGTGGCAAGTGGAGCAGCTGCAGCGGTTGGTTGCACGAACAGTCAAGCCCAACAAACGGCCAGCGGAAGTGCGTCTCACTCATTCCATGTCTTTAATCTGCTTTAATGAGCAGGAGAAAAATAAAAGAGAAACAGAGATAGCAGGAGAGAGAAAGAAAGGGAGGGAGAGAGAGAGAGAACACATCAATAGCAACAGTTCAAAGTGAAAACTTTTATTAAATAAATCAAAGATACACAAACAAAAACAAACAGGAAAATTGCACCCAAAAAAATATAAATAAAGAAAAATAAAAGAGTGAAAAATGCAAATATTTATATTCTTATATTATATAATTTATAGATCAAGAATAAGAACTGCACGCCTTAGTATTTCGCAGTAAAAATAAGTTTTGAAAACTTTTCCCCCAACTTAGTTATTACAATAGAAATTCCAAACTTCTTGGGCTCTACTTGGACTTGGAACAATGCTTCAATGCTTGATCTCATGTGTTAAATGTGGCAAAAGTGTTGCCCACACTCACACCCACACCTACACACACACATACGCACACGCCAAAAAGATAGTATCAAATACATATACGAATACTCATGATAAAATACAATATATAGTACGAGTATATAATATATATATAATATTTCTCAGAATTCAATTATATTTCTCATAGGCATATTCATTCTCGGTCTCTCTCGCTCTAGCTCTCTTTCTCTCTCTCTGTCTCTTTTCATAATTATAACAATTTTTATGCTAATTTGATAAATCTAATATTTTCAGATTAATTTTATTTTTTTATTTCAGATTTGGTTAATTAACTGGAATATGGTAAACATTATTTGCATTCCATCTCTCTCTAGCCATCTGTCTGTCTCTCTGTCACTCACTCTCAGTGTGCGTGGCTCCCTTTCTTACTATTTATTTTTATTCATTGTGCAGAGGGTGGCACAAATAATTGCCTTAAATTAGTGCTGTACTTGAACTAACAGCGACCGAGAGGGAGTGAGAGAGAGTAAGAGAGAGAGAGAGAGAGAGAAAGAGAGAGTGACAACGCGCGACAGAGAAAGTAAGATAGGCACAGGCACAGGCACTGGGTATAGCTGAGCGAGTTGCAACTTGCCAGCAACAACATCAACAACAGCATCAACAAGAGCATCAGCACCAACATCAACGTCAGCAGCAACATCAGCAGCAACATCAGCAGCAGCAGCAACAGCAGCAGCAGGAACAGCAGCAGCAGGAACAGCAGCAACATTGGTGGCAGTGTCTCGTTACAAGAAAGTATTTTATGCAGTAATTGCACTACTTGTCCCTCAGCTGCTGTTACTGCTGCTGCTCTTTCTATTGTTGCAGTTGTTGTTGTTGTTGCTGCTGTTGTTGTTGTTGATGGCACTTCTGTTGTTGCTGCTGGTGATGTTGCTGCTGCTTTCAAGTGCAACTCTTATTTGTTTAGGGCTTTTTTCATGCTGCTAATGAAAAGAACAGCGCGCAAAAATAGAAAAAAAAAAAATAAAATAAAACAGTCTGTATGTATGTGTGCACATACACATATACTCGCATACATTAGTATTTATTTACATACACATATACATATGTACATACAAATATATTAACTGCTGGAAATGAAATGCAAAATGAAATAAGGTTATCTGCGAGCTACCACCAGCAGCAGCTGCAACAACATACAGTATGTACAGTATACATAAATGTACAGAATGTATGTATGTATGTATGTATGTATGTATGTATGTATGAATGTAAGTGCATGGGCACCATTATTCATACACTCATTTCTTGTGCATTCACTCTAAGCCCTGATGGCCATGTTGGCCGTTGGCTCAAATGCTGGTAGCGCCTTGGCTCCGCTTCTTTTGCCAACAGCAACACAATTTCCGCAAAATTTATGTGCCACCGGCAAACCAAAAAAACAAAAACACCAAAAAAAAAAAACTGAAAATGAAAATGAACGAACAAAATAATATAAAATGAAAAACATAAAGAAATACTAACAAAATCCTAACAAACAAAATAAAGAGATGAAAAAAAGGAAAAAAATATACAAGCAGCACTGGCAGGCGCAACAGAAAAATTGTAAACATTTATTTACTGTCCATTTCCGTTGGCTTTTGATGTGCTGCTGCTGCTGTTGCTGCAGTTGCTGTTGCTGTTGCATTTTCAGCTTTTCCATTTGTATATCCATTTGTAGTCATTTTTTGCGCCAACTTTTCCGAGTGCTTATTTATTTAGCTTGCTTATATAGTATAGATATTATACTTGGAGCACATTTTGAAGGCCAGCAGCTCCCTGGAGATGCCACTGCACTTTCCAAAGAAAAACATAATACCAAATACAACAACAACAACAACAATCCATGCCCCATATGTAAAAGTGAAGTAAATGCTGCTGCTGCAGCCGGAGATGCAACAACTAAATTGTGATCTTTCCTCAACTGAAAACTAATAAAAACGAAACGTTCCAACGAACTCGAATTCCATGAAATTGATTAATTAAATCTTCTTAGCTAGCGGGTATAATTAATTTTTTTGAATCTCAAAGTTAATTACAAGTAACAATAAATAATTACTCCGAATTATATTTATTTATTTGAATATGAAAAGCAACCCCAATAATAAATGTATGTTACACAACCCAATATAAGAATATAAATAATTAATCAATTTGTATCTAACAGATACATTATCTGCACAGAACATAATAATTTCAATTTGATTAAAATCATAATTAAATAATCAAAATAAATCCGCTTTATTTTCCCTCTATTGTATTACACGAAAAAGTTAATACAATACAAAAAAAAACAATAATAATATTTATAATTTATATGAAACATTATATAAATTTTGGGCAAAAGCTGTGAAATTGATAAAGTTAATTAAATAAATATGAAAGAATCAAAAAAAAAATAATAATAATTATACTACATATTCTACATACAAAAGCAGTTTATAGCATCAAGCATATTTTTTATACGTGCGTATTTTTTTTTTTTTTTTTTTATTATAATACAAGTGATTATGCATTTATGCAACAACAACAACAACAATAACAACAAATGAGAAAAAAACAATGTTTTTATTTAGTAATTACTATTTAAATATGTCAATTCATAAATTATTTATGCAGCTTTAAGGCTTTGGTTGGGTTTATGTATAAAGCCTACATTAATTAAATACGTGATGTTTTTGATGTTAAATATTTTAAAAATGCCGCTTAACTATCAATGCTTATTTAAAATAATGTTGCCACATGTTGCAAGAACAAGTAAAATGCATTGAAATATCCCTTTGAAACGCATTCGATTTTAAATGAACGATTTCTTTGTGGCTCATAAAATGCTGCGCACTTGCATTTACACTTGAGATAATTAAGTTTCATATCTATTAGCGGCATGCTGCATGCTGCATGTTGCACACAATTTTATCGCCTCTCTAAGTCATGAATTGCTATAATTTGTGTGGCTTTGTGGCTTTTTTGGCTTACCCGAACAACAATACGTCCTCGAATACAATTGTCACATAGGCATTGCAATGTGTCTGCTTCTGTGTCTGTATTTATGTGTGTGTATGTATGTGTGTGTGTATGTGTATGTGTATGTGTTTTATGTCTGTGTGTGTGTTTTGGACACTTAAATTTCTGTTTCGGCTTCGAGTTCACTCACTTGGACAAACACTGCGCCAAAATGCGCGCCTCAAATTTTTACCACACGCGTTGCAATAATTCACAAAAAAAAAACAAACTTTCAATTTATTGAGAGAGAGAAAAAAAAATATTGAAAAGTAATTGACAAAAAAAAATTATTATTAGAATAAAAACAAAAGCGACAATTTGCTGCCAATGAATATTGAGTTTCTTTTTTTTAATATTATTATTATTTTGAATTGTGACACACACGCGCCGCGAAATATAACGGATAAATGTATCGCATAGATAGACGAGCAGTTGTAGATACTTTCGTATTCTACATGTGGCAAGCACGTGCGACACGAACAAACACGCTCTGCTGACTGAGGCCGTACCGCAGCAGCTGATAAACGCGCAATGACTAAAGCAGCTGCAGCTGGCGTCAAAGATTTTTGAGGCATCGCTTGTTACCGATGTGCCACAACAGCCGAACAGCATCCAGTGTGGCACGAGTCAAACGCACACGAATCGAACGATAGTGCCACACTTCGTGGCAAGCTAGTCGCTTGTTGCCGCAACATCCCCCAGCCACCAACAAAATGTTGCCGAAAGGGAAATTTCACATTCACGCCGCGAATGCAGCAAAAATTTTGCTTTTGTCTATTTCTTGTTTTTTGGCTATTTATGTTGCAGTTGCTCGTGTCTCTGTTGCTGGCGTTGTTGTTGCCAGTCTTGATGTTCTTTAGCGTTGTTGCTGATGGTGTTGTTGCTGCTGATATTGGTATTGCCGATGTTATTACCGATATTAATGGTGTTGTTGCCATTCAGCGCTTCTTATTGCTATTGCAAATGTTGCTGCTATTGATGTTGCTGCTGCTAGTGCTGCTGCTGCTGTTGCTGTTGCTCTTCCTTTTGCTGCTGTTGTTGTTGATATTACCAGCGACAGCTCTAAACTTATTCTATTTGTCGCTGGTGGTGCTGCAATTATTGTTGTTGTTACTTCCTTGCTGCTGTTGCTCTTATTGTTGCTGTTGCTTCTGCTGTTATTGTTGCTGCTGCTGCTGCTGTTGTTGTTACTGCTGCTGCAGCTGCTGTTGTTGTTGCTCACGTATGCGCGTAGGTCAGTGACGCTTCGCCGAGCTGTTCAATTTATTTTCATGTTGTTTGTTTGCTGTCTGTTTGCTGTTTGTTTAACAATTTCCCTACGCTTTTGACATGTGCCACGCTCGCGCGTCTCCTTTTTCTTATTTTCTCTCGTTTTTCCAATTTTCCCTTTTTTTTTTTTGTGTAGCTTGTTGCTGGCTTTAGGCAACCGACTGCACCAACAGCTCGTGGGCGCATTTATTGTTAACAGATGACAAAGCAGGCAACAGTAGCAACAGCAGCAGCAAACAGCAACAGCAACAGCAACAACAACAGCAACACCAACAGCAACAGCAACAACAACAGCAACAATAACAGCAAGAGTGGCAACAGCATTTGCATATTGCATGAACCTGGAACACGCGCAAAAAAATCTTCATCAATATGTGGCATGTGGCATGTGACACCTCAACGACCTCGATAACGTTGATTGTCACACGAAATTAACGTAGATGCAATTTAAGCTGCGACCACGCCAACGCCTTGTTGCAACATCGACTTAATTCCCTTGAAACGTGCAACATCAAGCAATCCTCACAGCTTCAATTGCCTTATTATAAACAATTTCATTTCCGATTCATTCTCTTCTTCATCTAAAAATAAAAATTCCAAAAAATAAAAAGGCGACAAAATGTTTCCCATTTTCATTTTACCATAATTAAATTAAATCACCATGACGACAATTTAATTGAATGAGTCTTCGATGAAATTTTGACATTATTTCTCAAAATATTATATTTTTTTTGCACTTCTAATGCCACATAAATGAATATTTATTAAACATTTTTAGTCTTCTTATTAGTCTAAATTATTTGGTCTTAAGATGGGCAAGAAATAAATTAAATAAATTAATGGTGAATCAGCAAAGTGTTTAATTAAATTATTAATTTGCTTAAAAAACGACTTTTTAAATTTCACTTATTTTTATAAAATTGAATCTCAACACAACAGCAGCAGTCTTTAAGTTGAACTAATTTAAATAATTCAAAACAAAACACAAAAAATAATTAACTAAAAAGGAATTAATATTATAAATTAAAGCAAAGGCAAAACAAACAAAATAAACGCAAATCGATTTAATAAATTGCGTTTCAAAGATACTTTTGATAATAATATACACTTGTTATTTCCAAAGATACTTTTGATTTCATTCTTTTTGAGGAAATTATTATAAAGTTGCAACAATGCGGCATTGTCGCTTGGCCATTGTACTCGTAGTATGGGTACAATCATGAGTATTCTGTTGATGCTCATATGAATACTCATAAATATGCAATGGTTGCTTTTCTCTTGAAGGTTTCATCAGCGAGTACTCATAGTTTTTAGTCGCACAGTGGTCAACAATACTGTTGGCCCAGGCTGAATAGCAGCCGTACTTCATACTCATAAACATTCAAAATGCATAACTCACTGTACAGTGAACACTGGCAGCACTCGAACGCAGCGCAGCAGCTAATGATGCTCTGCCCCAAAGCTGGCAGCTATGTTGCTGCTGCTGTTGCTGCTGCTGTTGCTGTTGCTGCACAAACTTAATTATGGCCAGCATTAAAAATGCAACTGTCAAGCAAGGACGACAGTCCTGCCAGGCAGACACACATACACATACTCACAGAGTGCCTTCCAACAGGCTGCTTAAAAGATGTGCCATTCGTGTGGCAGCTGAAGCTGGAGCTTCCTTCATTTTTGGTTGCACAATAGACGGGCGTGCTCAAACCGCAGATGCGGCTGCAACCACCGCCGGCTTCAGTGGCGGCTGCTTATGCCGAAACATTCGGGTAACTGGGTCACAAGGATAGCCATTAATTTATAATAATTTCAACTAAGATTTCACATTTAGCCCCAACTGCTTCAGCCAGTCCGTGGTAACGCTATTCTCACAACCCACCATGCCACCCAGCCACCCACCAACCCACCGACCCACCGACCCGACCACCAAAACACCCACCCGCTGCTCGCATTTTCACATTTTCCATTCATCATTCGTAGGAGCTGACAACCCAACAATCCAACAGCCGAGCAACCCAACAGGATCCCAACAATCCAACCAAGACCAAAACCAGAACCAGCACCACCCGACCACCCGACCGCCCGACCAGGACGCAACCAGGGCAGCCGGCAATGCCACTGTCAGCGCCCTCAAAAGCAAAGTCAATTTCGCGCACTTTGCATGCCGCTATTGTCCCCTTTGCCCCCCCCCCCCCCAGCAACTGTTTGAATTGGCAAATGCACCGCCATGCCTCAACCTGGACATGGAGCCGGATCTAGATCTGGACCTAGACCTGGACCTGGACCATGACTTGTTCGTCTGTGCTACTCCCAGGAAGAGACGACCAACACCCACCTCCTGCTCCTTTTCCATCTCCTTCTCCAGCCGCTAGCCAACGCGCCATCAAATTTACAAGCGCAATGCATCAATCACTTGACGCTCAAGCGGTTTCGAGTTGAAGCTGGAGCCGTGGCCAGGGGGGGCTGGTGAAGGGAAAATGTTGCCTTCGCGGTGTTGGCTGCGCTTTTCACTGCCACAAAAGAAAGCAAGCGAAAAACAAACAAAACACAAAAAAAAAACAAAAAACTCAAAAACCCACCAAAAAAATATGTAAAAAAAAAGAAGGCAAAAGAAAAGCCGTTGGCCAATTTGACGTTAAGATGGAATTTGTGAAAAATTCATCAAATTGACTGCGGCGCATTGCTCATTGAAAAGGCAAAGACAAAGACAAAGTCCAATTGGATGAAAGAGAAATATGGCATAGTATGTTTGGCGAAGGGGGGTGGAAAGGAGAAATGGATAGTATAAAACCTTTAGAGCCTTCATAGGCGTTGAAAAAGACGCCAACGAAAATTAATGCAGCTGGCAAAGGACGTCATAACCCTAGCCATAGTTGTAGCCCAACACCACGGCTAAGGATAATCCAGTTAGCTGCAATTTGCATAATGCGAATAAATTCCAAAAAAAAAAAAGAAAATCAAAAAAGAATCCAGCAAAAACAAACCGAAACAAAATTATTTCATCTTTGGCAATAATTTCCCACGAAACCAGCAACAGATTCAGCAAGGAGAGAAAATACCGCAAAACGTTACAATTTGAAACAAACTTTTGTTGGCCAACAAAATACATATTCGACAATATTAACGAATTTCAGCTTTAAAAATATTAATAATAAATATTATATATAATAATAGTTAATAAATTTAATCGTTTAACTAAGTTAATTCATTTAAATTTGACACACACAAAAAGAATTTCTCCAGAAATATTCCACGGTAAAAATAAAAAAAAAACAGAAAAAAATAATAATAACAATAAAATTTTTTCAAATTTAACAACGAATAAAATTTAAATTATATTTGAGTTAAAGATATTTTAATTTTAATATAAATATTTATTGTATATAAGCGATAAGGATACAAGGCAACAGAATTCTGTCACTTTTCATGATATTTTATATATTACATAATATACATACATAATATACATATATATTACATAATGTACATACATCTGAAACGAATCTCCAGCTATTTTAATTTTTTGCTTTTAAAACGGTTTATTCTAACCGGTACCGATGCTAATACCAATACCCGGTACCGGTACCGGTTTGTTCGAGTTTCGTTTTTGCCGTGCTGCTGCATAACATTGGCCAATGTTGCTGGCTTCACATGTTGCTCAGCTGAGAGTCTCGAGAGAGAGAGGGAAGGCGAGAGAGCGCACGCTTACAATTTAGGATAACAGAGAGAGAATTTCCCAAGTTTGGGTTAATCTTTGGCGCTGCTTGAAAGATGTTTGCGATGCTGTTGCAGGCGCACAGTGTGCCGTTAGTTGACTCTAGTTGTTGTTGCTGTTGTTGTTCATGTTGCTGTTGTTGTTGTTGTTATTGTCCTTAGTTGTTGCCGTTGTCGTTAACCAAGTGACTTATTGACTTACTTATGAACCTGACCTCACACATCGCGAATGACGTCGTGCCCACCAAGTAGCAATTCTCGTGTTGATGGTGGGTCGGTGGGGGTGGGGAGGGGGGGGCAAGAAGGGATGTTGCTGCGAGTGACCCAAAGAATGTTAACACAAAACAGAAAAAGAGAAGAAAATAGAGGAGGAAAATATTTGTACGTACAATATGATGATGGCCGGGATATTTGTATGGCCATAATAATGAGGATGTGAATTGCCCAAGGGGGATGGGTGGGAGGGGAGCAGCCTCTCGTCCACTCATTTATGGCTCGTATATCACGCGAATGCCACGCAAATGGCTTTTAAGATAGACTAAGCCCAATTGTGTGCGTGTGTGTATGTGTGTGTGTGTGATATTTTTTTTATTCATTGCCCTCTTCACATTTTGGACGCTTGTGAGTTAAACAAAATGTTGCATACTTCACGGCGCTGCTGCTGCGGGGATAACCAACTAAAAATGTCCTTACCACTCACTGCATCACTTACTCAAGCTGTGTGTGCGTGTGTGTGTGTGTGTGTGTTACCAACACTTTGTGGCTTTGTTGTGACTTTTATGCTAGTTTGTGTTTACTGCGGCGCTTCATTTATTTATTTTTATTTCTTTTATTTTTTATTTTGTTGTTGTTCTGTTTTTGTTCTTGTAGCAGCCACAAGGCTCTGCCTTAAGTGTGTTTACATTCAAGTGTGTGTGTGTGAGTGTGTGTGTGTGTGACTGTGTGTGTGCCTGTGTTTAATGTGTGTTGCCTACACTTTAACCAGATTATTAATGCTTGTCTAGCTGCCTCAAATTAATCAAGTTGACCATTCATTCATTCAACGAGCAAACTGAGGACGAACCTCACAGAGAATGACCAAAGCAGTCGCCTCGAGCCTCGGGTCTTGCTGTCCTCTTTTGCAAGGACTCATGGCCATGAAAACTTAATTAGTCTTTAGTGCAAGGATACACACACTTAACACGCACACGCACACGCACACACATATACAAGCTACAATATACTTATATAGATATGTTGTACAAATATACAATTTATATATATATATATATATATAGATTTATATATGGAACTAGTAGTTACTTATGAGTATTTTGCTCATCAGTGGAAGAATATGCGTTTGACGCTATTTAGTTGTATTACTACACTCCATTTACTCTAGTTGTGTATATACATATGTGTGTATGTGTATGTATATGTCATAAGCATTTAATAAATATATATGTATGTACTTATACGCATAGTTGAGTTCAACCTGTTGTTTTTTGGCTCTTAAGTGGTAATAATAATAATATGAATAATACTTATGAATAATAATATTATATTGTAATATGTCGCCGTAATTTGTGGGCAAGTTTGTCACATTTATTGTTGTTGTTGTTGTTGTTGTTCTTGTAATTGTTGATTGATTTGATTGATGAACGTAATAAACAATAACCGGTGATTTATTGTCCGCAAGTGGAGCCATTAAGATGCGTTTTGTTTATCCTAACGATAACGGCCAAATACAATTGTGTACCCATTAGCGGTCCGACTAAGTTGGCCGAATGACTTGGCATTGTCTTAACATTCACATTAAATACAACATTTACTATATTTACTTTTAATGCTGACATCATCAAATGAGCTTCAAACTTTCCCTCAGTTGCCTGTCTTAAATTCTTCTCAAAAATAAAGATCTAAAGTTTTGTTTTCTCCTATTTTCTTTTTTGTTTTTGTTTTTGTATGCAATTTTATTGTAAGAAACAATTTAATAACAATCTTATAAGATTTTCCTGCTAAATACTTTGTAATTTATTTACTTACAAGTACGTTTATAATTTTAGTAAAATTAATTTTTATATTCAGGTAACCATTTCTTTTCTATAAGAGCATTTCATTTAGTTAATTAATTAAAAATAATATTTAAAAAAAAAAGATTGTAAAGCTTTCTTTTACGAAAGGAAATTCAAAATTTTGTATAATTAACACACTTTTCAAGTAATTTACATAAATATATATTAAGAAAGTCAGCCGAGGGCAAATGAAGTAATAATTCTTGACCGACTGGAAAAGGGTTTCAGTAGTTCATCCAGCCGAAGGATGTGGCCGATGAGGATTCCAGCAAGCGGCTAAGTCAACTGTTGTTTGCTTTGATAATCCTGTGAGGGTGCAGATAAAAAAAAAATACAAAAAATCAACAACAAAAAAACAAAAGAAAAACCGTCTGCTGTCGGCTGTCGGCTGTCGGCTGTCGGCTGTCGGTTGTCGGCTGTCAAGTTACTTTTACCTTGTTTCAGTGGTAAATATTTGCGTACAACTAAGGTAAGCTTCAGTTCCATTAGTTCCAGGACGTGGCGTTTGACGAGCAGACGCATTTGGCTGCAAAATGAAATTTTTGGCCAATTTTCTGGGCATTAGACGGGCCGCATCGTGCAAACTTACGGCAACAAACAACAAGTCCTTTGTCCCCACCCTCTCCCTCTCCCAGCACCTCATCCTCTTATTCACTCCATTGCCTCTCCAAATGCCACTGACAGTGTCACCTGCTGGGCGGTACGGGGTGGTGATGGTGCGATGCCCTGGGTGCGGCCTGAGGATTGAATGGATTGCATAGAGGGTGGGATGCTGGGTGTGAGTGCGGGTGGGTGTGGGTGTGGGGAATGAATTGGGTGTAGTTGACAAAACGCTGGAAGCGCCAAGCGTAACAATATTTGTTGTCACTTTTTATTTAATACAGTTGCCGGTGCCTGAAATTGCGCAAACAAAACAAACAAAACAAAATAAAAAATAAATAAATAAATTTTCAACTTACAAGTGACGCGTGATGTCCTCTGAAATTAAATCATTTCAGGTGTAAAACGCTTCAAGTCATTTGCTTTTGCTTTTGCCTTTGCTGTTGCTGCTTCGTTCCAGCTGCTGCTGATTTTTGGTCAGATAGACAGATGGACATATGGACAGACAGACAGACAGACTGACGGACGAGTCTTCTCAACCTGACATTCAATAAAAAATGTAAACTGCACGGCCATTTTGATTTAAAGCTCATTTATTTCTTGTGGCGCTGCAAGCAACCAACAGCAGCAGCAACAGCAAACAAAATAATAAAAGCAACAAACAAACAATAAACACATTGTTCATGTTGCTAAACAAATCTAGACAATGTTTAGGACCAAATCCTGATCCCTGTATCCCGTTTACTAGACCTGTCTCATTGCCATTGAAATTACGCGTTCAACATACATTTTTTATGCCCCCAGTGCACCGACGCACAGTGGGACAAAGTTTATGTTCAGCAGCATTCAATGTAGACACAACGATTGAAAATATTATTTTCGCGAATCAAAAATCAAACTTTTAAAAATAAAATAAAATATGTAAATAGAGTTAGATTTCAATTGCACTTGATATTATGTTGTACACAATATACATTTAACATTATATACACATAAATAAAATATACATATCTATGTATATAAAAGAGTTTGACCAAATCGGCAATAGTAATAGGAATAGTAATAGTAATAATAATAGGAATAGGGATAGGGATAAAAAACGGATTTTGGAAAATTCCATAGGAAAATATGAAAAGTTATCGAAAACTCTTTGTTCCTTAAATTTTTGTTTTCCATGCTATTTTAATTTTTTTTTTTTTATTCTTACTGCATACTCAGAATTTGCAATAAACAATTGGAAAGTGCTGTAATTAATTAAAAAGCTTTTCAATTGAATGTAGGTACAGTGTTGCCCATCTGATGGAAAGAGCGAAATAAGCAAAAATAAATATAAATGTCATCTAAATGTCAAATTTCAAAATGTCATTTAAATGTTAAATTTCAAAATGTCATCTAAATGTCAAACTCATTTATATATGTTATTTAGATGTTTTTGTACAGCGTAAAGTCAATTTATTCAAATAATTGAATTTTCATCATATCAATTACGAGGATCGATTACTGAAACTCAGGGAAGATCTTTCCCAGACTTTAACATTGTTTTCAAATCTAATTGGGATAAGCCTAATGAAGTCTTTGGTTTTGCCCCACTGTACAATGCTGTGCACCTGCTGCCACCGAGCAGTAGGGGGCGCCAAGGCAGCCGATACCCAGACAGAGGCTTAAGTAAATTAAATTATGGGCTTATGCGAAAAGTTCGAATAACACATCAAAATAAATCGAAAAACTTTTTATTCGTATTCAATTATTTATATTGGATATTCTTATCTGTGAACTTAATTAGAAGCATCCAGCAAACGAATATGAAAATGAATATGAGTGCAAATACGATAACGAGACCGAGTACTCGTATAACTAGTCACGATTTGATATCATTTGTTACCTATTTGTTTTGATCCTGTTCACTTGTGGCAAGAACAGTGGAATGGATGGGGCAAGTCTGTTCGCTTGATCAGTCACTTGGCGTGCAGGGTATTCAACTATTCAACGATTCAACGAGTGCACTCACTCAATCACTTGCGCTCGCCAAAATTTATTTGCGAATGCTGTGTACTTATGCAAATTTTTAATGGCCGCAACTTATCCTGGCAATCTTTCCGACCATAAATCTCCGGCAAACGGCAACAACTACAGCAATAATACGAAGAACGCATGCAGAATTTATGCTAGCACAACTACCAGATACCCTGCAAAATATTGACCAACTTGATATATATAATGAAAGTTTTATGTAATAATAAAAAAAGTAATATTTTGTATTACAAAAATAAGATAATAAAATGTAGTTTTGATTTATCAAAAAAAGAAATATATTTTAATGATTCTTTTTTGTTATGTTCTCTCGGATTTGAATATTTTTTAAATGTATGGGAATGATATGATGATATTTTGATCCTCATCAATCTGAGCGAAGCAGAGTGGAACAAAGCATATCCGTGTTTAATAATTCTCATTGAATACAGGGTATACAACTAGCAGCAGCATCAGCAGCAGTAGCAGCTAAAGAAGACAAAACAAAAGAAGGAGGAGAACAACAAGAATAACAAGAATAACAACAACAACATCGAGAACAAGCGAACCTGTTGTCCATCATGCGCGCAATGAGCATTCCATGACCAATGTTATTGTTGGCAGTTCTTTTCACTTCACTTCAGTTCGCGTGTAAGCGATTTGGGATGGTGTTGGGGGGTGGGGAGGTCGTAGCACCTGCCCACAAGCAAATGGCAACCTGGCAAACAGCCACACACACACACAGACACACACACAGACACACTCACACAAATACACTCATTCACAATTTGAGGGGAATGATTCGGTTACGAAGTTGGTTTCAGTTACGGCCAACACACAAGCTGACACGCTCCTCCACTTTCCCGCTCCGCTGGACAATCGAATGGACACAAAAGGCCTGCAATTGAGTGAAGCGGGAAAATGGCTGTTGAAATTTTGCAGTTACTCTGCTGCCGGCGCGCTGCTAAAGGTGCTGGCAGCACGGCCGCAACTGCAGTTTGAGTCAGCCGTAGACGGAGCTTTGGGTTTGGACTTGGGTTTGCGATTGGGTTTGGTTGTGGGTTTGCGTTTGAGTTTGGGTTTGGGTTTGAGTTTGAAGTATCCAAGGGTGGTGCGTACATTGGAGCCCGCGACGAAACAATCTGCCAGCATCGCTCATACCGTAACTTGCCGCATCAATTGAAAATTGAAATTGGAATTTCGTGCAAATATTTCCAATCCAATTTCAATTTTACAACACGCAACATGGCCACTAGCCAACAGAGTGGCCCCTAGAGCCCCGTGCAAAAACCATTGGACCCTCAATTCCTGGCACTCCAACGTCACCCCAAACATTCCAGCCAACCCCGGCAGTCCCTGTCAGCCCGATCCTGGCCGTGGTCCTGGTCCTGGTCCTGGTCCACTGGAACTCGCTGGGCATCAGGCGAAACTCGTCATAATTAATGTGCCTGATTTGTTGGCGAAATTCACGTCCAAAACATCAGCCAAAATCGCAATTTCTGTCTCTCTTGTTTATTTATTTTATACCAGCAATCCCGATGTGCCTAGCTACTTCTTCATTTCCACATCACCTTAAATGTTATCTATATACATTATATTATATAGATATTTGACATTAAGATGACATTTAACTTTTAAATGATTTCATGAGTTACCGCTAAGAATCCAACAAAAAAAAAATTATTCAAATCGCATGGCAAACAAAGATTTTAGGAACAAAGAGTTTTCCATAAATTTTCATATTTTCCTATGGAATTTTCCAAAATCGTTTCCTAGTGCTAACCTACATAATAACAAGAAGCTACTGTGAAAATCCGAACGCTCTAGCTCTTACCTTTTGGACTGTAAAAACAACTATTACTATTTCTATTGTTTTTCCTATTATTATTACTATCATTATTACTATTATTATTCCTATTCCTATTACTATTACTATTCCTATTGCCAATCTGCTCGAACTCTTTTACATATATAGATATCAATTTTTTTTTCTATTATTTTGATTTTGCTGTTTGTTGTTTTTGTTGCTATTTATTTATTTGTATTTTTATTTTTATCAGTTTCAGTTTATTGTACGTTGTATGTTGCATGTTGCATGTTGTCTGCTTTCAGCTGGATTTGAACAAGGTAACAATTTGATTTCGATTTGCATGCCCAAAATTTGAATGCATGCCCTTTATTCAAATTTCTTTATTCGTATTTGGATATGCGATGCGTCGCAACCCGCAGGCGACCAATCAAAACTTATCCATCACCTGTCAATCGAGTCAATCGTTGTTAGTTGTTAGTTTCGATTTTAGCTAAATGAAGCCCATAGAAATTAGTTTAGCTCTACATTAAATAAGTCCATGTCCATATCTTTTATCATCATAGGCTATTGGCTGTTGGCTAATTGTGAAAGCGACTAGTAATGCTTTGAGTACTTTATTTGTGAATGCATTTACTGAATGAGCGAATGAGTGTGTAGCTTAGATTTTATATATATATATATTTATATATAATATGTAAATTTAGTTGTAGGACTCTCTCATTGATATTATATTATTTTTACAGTACAATAAATACAACTTGCATATATGTATGATATTATATAATATATATTTAGATAGAGTTTTATTTGATTTTATTTATTTACATAACGTTACATAGTATTTTATATTTATTTTTCATTTGTAGTTGTTGGTCTTTTGGGCAAAAATAAACAGTTAATGGAGCCCTAAATTGACGAGCAAGGGACATTGATAATAATATCCTGCTGTCGCCTATTTATGAATCTTGTCAGCCATCTGCCGCAGGACAAAGGGCCAAAATCGGTGGAAAATTGAATAAGTGTTAATTGAAAAATGTCCAATCCATCGCGAGTGCTATAACTACAACATCAGCAACAGCAACCATATCCATTCACATTCACATTTCCATTCGCATTTCCATTCGCATTCGCATTCGCATTCACATTTACATTCACATACTTATATTCAACTTTGCAGTAACGTGATCGGACTGTCCATGTCCTTTGCCCAGATTGAAAGAAGATATGTATGCCTATGTATGTGTGTGTGTGTGTGTATATGTATACTATACATACAATATATATGTAAGCTTGTTTGTGTCTATTGTATATGAAATGTACCTTGATGTTGACTTCCATGGCCATGGTCCTTGCACCCTTCCCCATTGCGGGCTCAGCGATGCGTTGTCCTTTCAGATCCTGCTTTTAATTTCCATGCCCGCTCACTTGCATTTTTCTCGCCTTTGTCATTTCAAATGTTTTTGTTTAAATGCGCTCATCCACCACGAAACACCCAAGACCCCAACTTGGCGCCCGAGCCTTCTTTCTTGATGTTGTTGCTGCTGTTGCTGTTGTTGTTGTTGTTGTTGTTATCGCTGTTGTTGTTATGTTCGCGTAAACAAAACTATGAAATGCCTTTGTCAGTCAAATCGTTAAATTCTCTAACAATTCTCTCATTTATCATCGGCCGCGCATTTTCAAGCGCCGTGGCGACGCGCTTTCCAACTTTCATAACTTTGAGTCAACCAAGCATGCAATCATCCAGCCATCCAGCCAGCTATACAGCCATTTACTTCAATCCTTCCGTCAATCAATCAGTGAATCATTTAATCAGTCAGTCAGTCAGTCAATGAACCAACTGCCACCTGCATAGGGATCCCATCAATGTCAAGATACATTCCTCCACTTGTCAGCTCTTATTATAGCTTTTTACCATACATATTGTACATACACACGCTTATATTTATATACATACTTACTCTGCATAGAACTGACAGATCCCTTATAACTAGCTGTTACGATTTCAATTAACCGTTTTTAACATTCATTGCCAAAATAATCTGTTCACAATTTTAAAATGATTAAATGAATTATGGTACACAAATATTTATTATTTACTAGCAAACCCGGCGTGCGTTGCTACTCATTATTTAACTGGTATGGTACCAGGCAAACACAAATCTGCAGAAAGTTACTGTTGATTAATTCAAAAACATAAATAGCAAATTTCATATATTTGTATGTATATCCATTCATAGGTTAGCAAAAGTTATTCAGCCACTTAATCAAAGCTGCTAAAATACCAGGCTAACAGAAATCTGTAGAAGGGAGCTGCACTAAAGTATTTTCAATTTATTTAAAATAGTTCCTATTTCTATTCATTACTAATCGCCTGGTTTTTTTTACAACTGACAGACTGTTGATGAATATACAAAGATGACATTAAGAAGACATTTAGACGACATTTAGATGACATTTAGATGACACTTAGACGACATTTAGATGACATTTGGATGACATTTGGATGACATTTGGATGACATTTAGATGACATTTAGATATCATTTAGATGACATTTAGATAACATTTGGATGACATTTAGATGACATTTAGATAACATTTAGATAACATTTAGATGACATTTGGATGACATTTGGATGACATTTGGATGACATTTAGATGACATTTGGATGACATTTGGATGACATTTAGATAACATTTAGATAACATTTAGATAACATTTAGATGACATTTAGATAACATTTAGATGACATTTAGATATCATTTAGATGACATTTAGATAACATTTGGATGACATTTAGATGACATTTAGATGACATTTGGATGACATTTGGATGACATTTAGATAACATTTAGATAACATTTAGATAACATTTA
>JBAMCR010000445.1:0-21907 GCA_037075045.1 Mulgravea parasiatica | reverse complement strand
GGTATAGATAAATACTGTATGTTAACAGAGATTATACAGAAAAGATTTCAGTTTCCTTTTTCCAGTTCCCTTTTGGTTTTTTTTTTTTTTTTTTTTTTTTTTTGGTTTCTCAGGTGCATTGCTTCAGCTGTTTTGTGGCAGTTGCAAAAGTTTTATTTGCCTTGTCCTAAACACGCCAAAAACGAAAAAGCAAACGAAATTTTCTTTTTTAATGTTCGTTTTTCTTTTCTCTTCTTTTTTTTTGTTTTTGTATTTGTTTTTGTCTGTTTTTGTGGTAAGCAGCTGCAATCGAATTTGACATTTACACGTTTGGCAAACGGAAACACATGTTAACCAGACCCGTAACACTCAAAAACTCTGAAAGTCTGAAACTCCGAAACTCCGAAACTCAAACTGTGCAAGTCAAACTCAAACTCAAATCGTAAGATACTTTGGGTAAGCTCCTCGGCCCCATCGGCCCTCTTCCCCCGCGATAGTCCCCACCCGCATTTAGCTAAGCCGAGGATTGCTTTCTTTTTTTTTCGTTTTTCGTTTTTCTTTTCTTTTTTTTTTTTTGGTCTTTCTTGTAGACTGAATATGATGCAAGTTTTGTGTCACTTGCCGCTTTCTCTGTCCATGCCGCCTCCCCTCTCTGTCTGCTCTGGCCATTTCCCCACACGCCCTTCTTTTAGCCGGTCCATTTGTCTGCACAATTTACAGGCTTTTCATGTACTCAAACGAAGCGTGTTCGTTTAGATATGGGTCACCAACTGTTTGACGAGGAGGCGTCTCGCCTCGTCAGGCGTCAAGCTGCCACATGCACAGTTTGTTTTACTCTTTCTCTCTCTCTCTCTCTCTCTCTCTCTCTCTCTTTCTGTCTCTCTTTTTATTTATATATGGCTTCGGGCGTGGGTTGGATGACTTTTTGCTTAGGCTTAAGAACTTGCGTTTTGTCTAAAGCCAACAAACATTGGAAAGTCGCGTCGCTTTGTCCATCAACCGTACATTTAAAGGATAAAGGATCGCCTCCCACGCGCAAAAGTAGGCTATGATAATTATAAAGCTATTGCAGCTGTCGAAATAATTGCTAGCGCCAGCGAAATCTATCTGTAACCTGTATCTAATAATGTGCTCTGAGCTTTGAGCTCTTTTTCAAAATGGAAATGAAAATGTCATCAGAATCGCTTGAAATGGCCATTTCGCTCAGTGTACCAGTGTGCAATTCGCAGATGTCGCTGGTCAAGTGAGCGATTGCTTGTGCATTCCCAGAGAGTGCGGTGCATACGGTAATTCGATATACGGCATGTCACGTACGAGCAAACGAATGTGTAAGTACGAGTATGTACATATACATACATATATGTACATACATATGTTATGTGTTGTATGTTACCATACGTACAGATGTATTTTCCAACTGTTCTTAAGCTCTTCAATACATAATCATATCTAGTACATGGCCCATATCGGAAAGATGTCATGCCCCATCAAAGGAAACCCCATCGGGTGCGTTGACAGACTCACAAGTGGAAGAGGCCGTTGCCAGTGGACGACGACGCGTCGTTTGCAAGAAGGCAGAATGTATATCAAATATTTGCTCACGTTGCCAATATTTACCTGCAATGAAACAGAGATGGATACACACTTTGCTGACTGACTGACTGAGTGAGTAAGACAGAGACAGAGACAGAGAGAGATGGAGAGAGAGGCAGCGACATTTTGCAAAAAAATAAAAGAAGTAAAATTGGAACACACACGCGTTTGTATGTTATGCGGGGCTTAAAGTTCCTACAAGTTGCTTTTGACTTAAAGGCGTTACAAGCTTACAACAACTCTTTTATACATATGTGTGCCCTTGTGTGTGTGTGTGTGTGTGTGTGTGTGCGCGCGTTTTTTTGGCTGCTGTTTAAATTAAAAAAACGAAATGCGAGGCAGCTGCTGCCACGCCCTCAGTGCCCCATGCACCCTTAAACGCCACTTTCTGCTGAGCAAAGCCCACAGGCCACAACTCAACGAAATTCAATCGAGAAACGTTGCAGGTGCGTCACGCCGCCTTTGGGCATTGAAGCATCACGTGGCGGAGGCAGCTGCTGTTCGTGTTGCTCTGTTGTTGCTGTGTTATTGTTGTTGTTGTTGTTGTGAATGAGCTCCTGATGACGGGCCAACAGCAACAGCAACAGCAACAACAACAGCAACAACAAAAGCATCAACAACTTTCAAAAATTCGTTTACTGAAAATATCAATTCGAGTTCATCGTAAAACGTTTTTACCTCACAAACGTGAAACGTTCTTGACGTTGCCGCCGGGCAACCACGCATTTTAAATGAATATTTAGATGTTGCCGCAACGTGGCAACAATGTGGCCACACGGTGTTTGCATTCGGTTGCCCTATACTAACGGGCTATGCCCCACAACGGTTGCCATAAGGTGCTGCCAGCCAGCCAGCCGTTGTCCTGGAGTCTGAGCGATAATTATCAATAGACAGAGCTAGCTCCGTGAAAGTTGAGTATTAATTTCATTTGAAGCGAAAGGATTCGCCAGGATAGCAGACAAGGCAAAACGCTTGACTGGAAAATATTAAATACCAAATTCGAAACCAATTAAAATTCGCATTATTAATAACAATTGTAATTAAATTTCGAATTGTAATTTCCGCGAAATATGAAATAAATATTGTGTATTTAACTAAAAAGCAAAAACCTAAAGTCTTAAAGACGGATTTCCTTCGATTTCCCTTACTGCGAGCACGTCTACAAATTCTTCAACTAAATTTCTGTTTAGGGGGAAAATCATGTTTAAAATTTAAATACAATTTTTTTTTTTTTTTAATTAACTTAAATTAAATAATTACATACTGAAAGTTATACTCAACCATTTAGGTATTTTATTAAACAATCTTTTATTTTAATACATAAACTAAGTTTGAGCAATTGTCGTTGGAGGCATTATAATATTTGTTTATATTTTTACAGTAAATTATTTAAATTATATTTAAAGAGCATTTAATAGTCAAAGTCATAAATAACATTATGTCGGCTGCTCTGTGTAAATGTGCTTTCAACCACAAAATATTTTATCGAAATTTTAATAAGTTGACGGAAACCGCTGTCGTTTGCATTGAGATTTGCTTTCGAAATTGACCAAGTGACGTGCCACAGTGCCAGTCCCAGTGGCAGTGGCAGTGGCTGTGGCAAGTGCTAATTTTTTTTTTTTGCGGTTAAGGATTCGCTTCTCACTACTTGGCTTAATTAAAAGTATTGCCATGTTTTGGGTTGCCCGCAGTCCAACAAAAAAGGAACGAGAAAAATTCAAAGATGAGAAGGAACGTCGAATACTCAAATACTGCAGAATATAAAGAGTCCTGCGAGCCAATTAAAATGATAAAGAAGCAATGCCATTACTTTCGTGGCAGACATCCACAAAGTTTCTACATCCATTGAACGACGATTGTGAAAGGCATCCGATATAGCAGATACATTTTAAATCACTTCAAAGATCCACTCCAAAGACTGACTGACGGGTTGACGGACTTATTGACCGACTGTTGGCCAAGCCAGTCAGTGTCCGGGATATCAAAGTCTCAATGCTAGTTTTCCCTATTCCCCCCTTTTTCCCCCACACTTGCCGAGTCCACTGGCAGTTGCATCAATGTGAGCCGCATATTTCCGCTCCCGTTTCCAGTTTGATCGAGCGAATTATGCTAACACAGCATCAGGATTTTGATGCTTCCATTACTGCTGCTGCTGCTGTTGCTGCTGTTGCTGCTGCTGTTGCTGCTGCTGTTGCTGCTGATGCACAAAATCGAGCGCCAGGGAAAATAAAATACAAAATGATGGAGCCCCGCGGCAACAAAACCAAGAGATGCAAAACGCAAGGATAGTAAAGGAAGTTGCTGCTTTAAGCTGATGCTGTTGTTGTTGTTGTTGCTGTTGTTGCTGTTGTTGCTATTGTTGCTGTTGCTGTTGCTGCTGTTGACTGCATATTATGTGGCTTAATAGTAAGCGCTGTGTAATCGAAACGTGGCCAAAAGCGTTGGCAAATCCTAGTGTGGCTGTTGCTGTTGCTGCTGCTGTTGCTAATGCTGTTGCGTTATCTTCGCAATTCGCATTTAAAGTGCACTCGAAAGTGTGCATTAAATTCAGTTACAGACCGAACGTATGTTGACAGGCGCAAAGCGGCGCCCAAAGCGAGGCAATGCTTTTTTCATTAACCCATTGTACCAGGCCAGCCCTGGCCTAAGCAGTTTTTGATAATGTGCTTAGCCAGGACGCGATGCGACGCGATGCTGCAGCCCTGGCATATATTCTGCATGTCGCAATGCGCCATCAGAGCCCCCTCGCTGCGAACAACAAAAGCGGCAAATGTAACAGCCACTGCATCTGCAGCAGCAGCAACAACAACAACAATAGTAACAATAACAACAGCAAGATTATCAATAGCATTTATCAGAGTACACACACACACACACACACACACACATACACACACACACATACATACACAGTTAATAGTGGGCGAGCTAGACGCAGGATGCTGCCAAGCAGATAAAATGCAACAGAAATTGCACAAAAATAAGGTACAAATTTAACTACATATGTGCGTGTATGTATATATTTATTATAAATGTATGTATGTATGTATTTACTGTAAATAGAAACATACATACATATTTGTGCATACCATGTAGAAGCGGAAAACTAAGAAATAAATCTGAAAACCCATTCAAACTCGCATTCAGGTGAGGCAAAAAGATAAAAAGATAACAAGAAAAAAACTCAAATTTAATTTAATTAAGTTTCATAAGATTGCAATCTTTTTATTAATTGCGTTTGTATGTTATGCAGGCAAAAGTCAAAGGATTCATGCCACATGCAATAATAACCAGAGGAATTAAAGTAAAACAAATCAAGATATTTGATGGATTTTTAATTAAAAAATTTAGACTGCAAATTTCAATTTGACGGGTTAAAACAATTTGTCGAGTATCTTGAATAAATTAATAAATATTTTAAATATACGAATGAAATGTTTACCAATAATTAATAAAAGTGAATATGCGTACGAATAAATTTAGTATCTCAAGGATGACAATGAAATTTTCATCTAAATGGCAAAATGCGATATATTCCTCTGGTTGGGAGACAAAAAATAGCAAAATACGAAAGTTGAGACAGAAAATAAAATAAAATAATAATAAAAATAAAAAATAATAATAATAATAATAATTTAAAATAATAACTATGAGCAATAATAGTCATAAAAATAATGCGCTCGAGTGGAAAACGTAGCAGCGGGAAAATAGAATTTCCTTTGGCCCGTATACTTTATATTGTCATACGTATACGTAATATTTAGTGTATGACAATGCAGAAGTATATGTATGTATTTTATATATATATTTATATTCGTATCTCTGGCATGTACACACAATCATACGGTGTGTATGTGTGCGTATGTGTGTGCATGTGTCTGTGGATGCCTTCAGAGTTGCAAAAGCCTGGCAGGGCTGAGATGATGAAGAGCTGCATAATCATAATGATGTGGATGCGCCTTTGTTGCCGCCATTGTAGTTGTTGCATGTTGTTCGTTCTGCATTGTTGTTTTTGTTGTTGTAGTTGCTGCCTCTTGTTGTCGTTTACCGTGGCTCAAATTGTGCGACTCAACATTTTTTTCGCCAAACCAAACCAAACCAAACCGAACCGAAGCAAACCAAACCAAACGAAACGAAATGAAACCAAACGAAACGGAACGAAACGAAATGAAACAAAATAAAACAAAACAAAACAAAACAAAACAAAACGAAATTGTTGCTGTTGCATTGGGGCTTTACCTGAGCCAAGTCTGGGAGCTTGCCAGCTGGAGAGCTGAGGAGCTCCCAACTCAAAGCCCAATGTCTGAAAACGAAACGAACAAAACAACAACAACAATGACAATAACAACAATAACAAGCAACAACAACAACAAGAATAAGAATAACAACAATAACAACAAGAAGCAACAACTAAACGGCTGTTGGCCGCAGCTTGTAAAGCGCAGTCTGTGCGGAGTATGGGAATTTGCGGGTTAGTGGAATCCGTTGGGGATGGTGGGGTAGAGGTGCCAAGGGGGTAGGAAGGGGGGAAATAGGGAGTTTGGGTATGTCTCTGCTCTAAATACAAATGTGAAAAGCAGGATTTGCCTCACATTTGAGGCACTCGAGCGTGCCGCACAGATCCATGCAACTCCTCGCAGCTGTTCGTTCTGTTTTGCCAGCAGACACAAACCGAACAAATATGCCAGTTTTCTCTGAGTGTATGTTTGAGTGTTTGCATTTACATATACACATACATGTCTATGTGTGTGTGTGTGTGTGTGTGTGTCTACAAATGAAAATGCCAGTTTAATAATGCTTTGGCAACAAAGCATTTGCAGATTGCTTTCCATTGATGCGCTATCAGAGCGGAACGCCAACCTAAGTTATTTTTTTTTTCCCCATTTTGCTTTTGGATTTTACTTTGTCGCACAATGGGACAAATCTATATAGTTTGTCCGATAAATATATATAAATAAAATGCGATCAACTAAAGTATTAATGAATGCATTTGCATCTCAAAAAGTTATTATATCTTAAGCATTTTCATAACTTTCACATTTCATTATCGCATAATATAAAATTATAATTTTTTATTGATTTTTATTACATAAAATTTAAATCTCTGTTTTCTTATTTAAAATCGACTTTCAATGTAATCTGTATAAATAATTTTAATTCAAATTACAAATCTATATACTTTAAAAATTGCTCAATTTTCTATAAAAATATAGTACAATTAGGTAAGAAAGATATTGAAAGAAATTAATTTAATAATATTATATATTCCCCAAGAACATAATCGCTTTTGCCCCAGTGTGCGATTTGCGTATGCATTTTGTGCCCTGCCCCAAAAATTATGCCACATACTCGGTATATTCGTAGTAATGCAGCAGCAGCTGGCTGCATCGGTGTTACCGTAAAATGCACTGTGCTTCAATATAGCAATTCCTTTTTTTTTTTTGTTTTTTTTTTTTTTGGTATTTTTGGTTTTTTTGGTATTTGTTTTTTTGTTTTTGTTTTGCTTTCTTTGTTTTGCCTTATCGATTGGCCGGCCATTGTCTCTTGGTCAGTTTTTGCATCTTTTGTCACAAAAATGCAATTCAATTTCTTTTTTTTTTTGCTTTCCCATTTTTTATTTTTACTTTAATTTTTTGTACTTTTTACTTTTTCTCTTCTTTTTTGTTTGTTTTCGTTTTGATTCTTGTCAAAATTTGCACAAGCAACGTTTGAAAATTGTCTTTCCTGTTTGCCTTTTTTTTGATTTTTCGTTTCTTTCTTTTTGGTGCTCTGTCCTTTTCGTCCTTCGTCCTTTAATTTTTTTTTTCTTTTGTTATTTGTGTTTTGTGTGCCTTGTGTGCCTTGTGTGTCTTTGAACGGTTGGTTCGCTCCACTTTGCAAATCAATTAAGTGTTGTTTCCGCCTAAAAGTATGCCAGCCAATGGCAGCAGGTACATACACGTATTGTGCATACATACACTCTGCATGTCCTTAGTCCTTAGTCGCTTCAGTTCACTTTTTTATTTGGTCCTCGTCAGTGGAAATGTCGTCCTTTGTCGGTACAAGAACAACATAACAAAAAAAAAAATAACAAAATAAAACAAAAAAAAAAAAAAAATTAAACGAACTCAAAGAATCAAAAAAAAAATAACAACAACAACAAAAAACGAAGCGAACATTGTCAAAGTGGAAGAAAGTCTGTGGACAAATTCGCTTAACATTGGCGTATGTTATATTTGCATGTATACACCACACACACACGCATACACACACACACACACACATATATGTATGTACATACGCATTTACTGTGCGAAAACTCAATAAGGCGAAACTTTTATGCCAAGTTAAAAAAGGCGTCCTAAACTTTTGTTAGTTTTGTTGCAATTGCATGCTTCGAGTTCCACATTTCACTTTCCAGTTTCCAGCTTATAGTTTACAGTTTACAGTTTCCAGTCTCCGTTTCCACATTTAAATGTCGCTTGTGCCGTTTGCATTTGTTGTTGTTCCTATTCCTGTTGTTGTTGTTGTTGTTGTTGCTGTTGCTGTTTTCTGTTAGTTTAGTTTCCACCCACACAAACAAGTTGTTTATTAAATATATGTAGTACAATTGTTTTGCGGCCTGCACAAAATGTTTTTCAGCCTGCTGGGTGCCACATGCCACCCACATGCCACCCACTTGCCACCCACAATGCAAAGTTCGAGCACCACATGCAGCTGCTATGCAAAGCAATGTGTGCTCAGTCCGACATTCCAATGCTCTACTCAAAGACAGAGTGAGAGAGACAACAAGAAAGAAAAAGAGAGAGAGACAACAAAAAAGAAAAGCAAATAAAATAAAAAATATTATATCATTTGAAAGTCGAATCTAAGCAATTTTTACAACAAGCTCCAACATAATTTAATAGAGTGCTTCATGTTGATCTTTCTAACCGAGTTTCGCTTATGAATGCGAAAAATGTTTGTTTATTTGTGTGTGTGTGTGTGTGTGTGTGTTTTTTTTATTTGATTTGGATTTTCTTTCTTTTTTTTATTTAACTTGGCTAATTTTACATTCGAAATGTTGCCTCAAGTCAAAACTTTGATGCATATCGAGAGTATTTTTTGCCTGAATAAATGTTAGAGTATTTAAATATCGATGCATTGCGAATGCATTTGCTTTGCATTAGTTTTTTGTTATTGTACGAGTGTGTGTGTGTGTGTGTGTGTTTGTGTGTGTGTATGTGTGTGTGTGTGTGTGTATTTGTTGTTTAATTTGCCGTTTGGGGCTTTGCACAAAAATGCATTTACGTGCGTTATTTACTTATGCAATTCGTAGAGCGAAACAACAACCAAAACAAAAATAAGAAAAAGGGAAAACGAAGCAAAAAACAAAAACAAAAAAAAAAAACGAAACGAAACGAAACTCTAATAAATTGTACAGCAATGCTAACCGAAGGATAACCAAGTTAAAGGCCATGCAACAACTACATTCCGTAGCCGAATCTCATTCCTGCTGCAATTTCCTTAGCTTTCTTGTCCCCCACATAACGAGCACCGACCACCAAACACCGAGCACCGAGCACCGTGCACCGAGCACCGTGCACCGTGCACACTGAACACCGAGTGGTGCAAATGAAAGTTTTGCATTTTTTAGTAGCCAACTTTTCAAAAAGCAAATGCCATTGTCTAGCCATGTGTGTTTGTCTATACATGGAATATAAATACATATAAATATATATATATTCTATATACATATACATACATTTATATATATACGAATATATGTATATATTGTGTATGGGGAACTCTAGCTGCTCGTATGCCAAAAACGGAAGTGCTAGGAAATGAGGCTTAAACCGCATACAGCAACTGGCAACTGGCAACTGGCAACTGGGAACGTGCGACGGACAATTGAAATGTGAGCTAAGTTGGGGGTGGCGGTGGGTGTGGCATTAGTTAGGATACTCGGGGTTTTGGATTGCCAGATGAAACTATGCTACAACATCACCACCACCACAACAACAACAACAATAACAAAAATAATAACAAAAAAACCGCAAAATTATGCGAAACACTTTGAGCTTAAAGCACAGTTTTTGCCCCAAAAATAAAAATAAAATGAATTGTAAAGATATTCAGAATCTGCCACATCATTTGCAACGATTTGCATGATGTTGTTGTTGTTGTTTTTTTTTCACATTTTCATTTTTTAAGGACTAAGGAAGCAATTAAATGGATCCATTGCATTCCACGAGGGGATACGAAGTCAACTCAGATTTTTTTTATTTTTTGGTTTACTTTTAATTTTTTATGTTTTTTATTTTTTTTTACATTGTGATTCCTTTTGTTGGCAAACAGAAAAGGCAGAAAAAAATGAATTAACAAAAAATAGCAGACCGGGATTTGGTAACAACGTAACAAATGCGGTAACACGAGCCACATTTCTATATGATGTTCATATTTTTTGTACTAATTATATTATATAAATGGAGCGAAATTTAAAAAAAAAAATTCCTTTTTTTATACTTTTTTTTTGGCCATAAACTGAATCAGTCAGATGCAACTGGCAATGAGGAGAATAGAATGAAAACAATGAAAAGCCAAAGTGCAGAAAACTCTAATTTAATTACATACATAACATTAATTCATTGATATTTTTTACAATTAAAATTAAATTGATTGAAAATTGAAATTTGGATAATTTGGTAATAAATTCTTTTAATTTTTGGGAATTTCGATTGAATTTAAATCCCAGCAATTTGCCATGAAGATTGGCATACACATACGTTAATATCATTTTTAAATATTAAATAATAAATCGATTAGAATTTATATTATAAACGGTAAAATTAAATCAAAGTTAATTTAAAATAAAATTGAATTAATATTTTTAAAATTACGTTTAAATATTTGTGGTAAAATCTTACGAATTTTCGTTTTGTTTAATTTTTTTGTATAAACAGTAATTAAATAAATAAATCAAGTAATATAGAAATTAATAAATACATAAAATAAAATAAATTGCAAAATGCAATGCAATTATATTAATTTTATTTAATATTTATGATAATATCTAACATATTTCTTGATTTGTAAAATGTTGCATGTTTGCTCGCACTTGTTGCTGAACTCAATTCAACTCAACTGAACTGAATTGAACTGAACTCAACTGAACTTAAAATGTTGCAAGCAATCAAATGACAATTTGCATAAGTTTCACAATATTCAGTTACATTTCGAATTCAGCTTTTGATGTATTCATAATTTTCAATTAATTTGAAACTTAGAGTCAACTTTGCATACGAAATTTGTTTGCATATGTTTTTGTTCATTTTTGTTATTTGTTTTTTATTTGTTTTGTTTCATTTGTTTATTTTGTTTTCGTGTTTTTTTTTTTGTTGTCTCAGAGATTCTTCATTTGCTTTCCCTGGACAGCTGCCACATCTACATCCTTGGATCACGTACACGTAGTCCTGCTGCCTTGGCACGCCACAAATATTCACGCCCTTAATGCGTTTGTATGTAGATTTTGTCTTATAGTTGAATTTTGATGTTTTTTTTTAATTTTTTTGCTTTTATTTGGCTCCACGTTGAATTGTTTATTACATTTTTTGTAGCTTTCCAAAAGGTTATTGTTTGAGATCCTTGATCTTTGATTTTTGTTTTTTGTTTCTTTTTAACCTAAAACGAATTAGCTGCATTTGATTTGCAGCAGCCAGCAGGCACGGCGAGAGCTATGCCTATGCAAATGAATATTACGTATACGCCACAGTGCCATGGCAGAAGGCACGACGCATGCAAATCACTTTGAGAGCGTTCAAAAGTTGACTAAAAGAAAATTACAAGCCATCCCATGTCGCGTCGACGGCCAGGTAAAAGTTTGCAAATTTAAATTTGGCCGAGCCGAAAAGCAAAAACTTTTATGCCTTTGCACCGTTTGCCACCCCATTTCCTGTCCCAGACATCAACTTCCGCTCGCTTTCGCTGTGGTGCCCAACGGAGCGTTTTTACGCTAAAGCGCTTTTTGAAAAGTTCGCCAAACTCAATTCGCATACGTGCGCCTTTGTATATATGAGTGTGAGTATGCGCGCGTGTGTGTGTGTGTGTGTGTGTGTGTGTGTGTGTGCGAGCCTTGAGGTGTTGAGGAAATTCAAACAGGGAATACTTGAAAACTTCTCACGCTGCTTTGCCTGCAAATAAGCCAAAGAGCAGACCTCATCCGCATCAGGACAACAAAATTTTAATGCTGCCGACCATTTCCAGCAACAACAGCAACAACAGCAACAACAACGACAACAGCAACATCACCATTAATAACAACAACAACAACAAAAGCAAACGTATCATGTCCTTTACATACTTATATTCAAGAATATTATCGTGATTACATTTATATGTACATACATATATTCTTTTATTTGTTTTTTTTTTCTGTTGAGTTTTTTGTTGTTGTCGTCATTGTTGTTTTTGTTGTTGTTTGTGTAGCGCAACGTTTGATGATGCTGCCAAACAGATGCCAAAATGTTTCTTTCGCCTGGAGCTTAACAAATTCAACAAAATCATTCGCAACTAATCAAGCGAATGCCACAGGCCAAGTTCTATCAAGATCCCCGAACTCCCAGATTCCCAAATTCCCAGAATCTATGTCTCTTTGTGTATGTGTATGTGTGTGTGGGTTGGCCCTATTAAGATGTTGTAATTGTGGCCAAATCGCTGCCAAGAATATTCCTCTGCCAGCACACGCCTCCCGCTCTTGGCTCACCATTGCCATTTGGCATCTGGTATCTGGTATCTGGTATCTGGCATCTGGCAGCTGCCATGCTAGATCTGGCCAGACCTCGTCCAGTCCAGGCCAGTCCCGTTTAGTCCAGCACAGTGCAGTACAGTCCACTCCGGAGCCGAAGCGATTGCTGGTCGAGTGTGGGAGATTCGTTCAACATGCGGCAACGCGGCGCGCCAAAGGCATGTCAAGCCAAGTCAAGCGGGCAGCCGGCTGGAGCCAACGGGACAAAGGGCCATGGGGACATGGGGATATGGGGAGATGGGGACATGGAGCCATTGGGATGTGGGAATACGCTAAGACAGAGCAGCATATAGCCATATATAGCCAATCTGCAAGAATGGCCTTTGTGCGCTTTGCCAAGGCCTCAGATCGTCGACGGCCGCAGGCGCGTGAACATTGCGAGCATTGAAGCTGCAGTTGCCAGCAGCAAAAAGGGAAAACGGAAAATGGAAAATGGAAAACGGAAAATGAGAAACGAAAAATGAAACGAACAAGTGCAGAAGATACATTTGAAATAACGAATAGTAAATACCTTAACATACACCATACATACATACACTATAGTTATAAACTCAAATATCCGTAAATAGTTTCATTTTCTCATTGTGGGCAGACTCTATTTATGCATACCGAACAATTGATGGGTATTTGACACAAAGAGGTAAAGCACTGCCAAAGCCATTTATAGGTGCAGACTGCACGTGGCAAGTAGCAAGTGGCAAGTGGCATGTGGCATGTGGCAGGTAAAAGTAAAGGCAATGGCAAAGACACTGGCAAAAGGCAAAGGCAAAGGCAAATGCATTGGCAATGGCAATGGAAGCACGTGTCTGCCTGTCTGCATCCTTAATGCCTCATCCTTAGTGCCTCATCCTGGGTGCCTCATCCTGGGTGCGTCTTCCTTTGGGCCCACTTTAGTTGGCGAAGCGTTAAAGTGCTGCCTGTGGCAACCTTTGGCAGCGTCTGCATTTGCAGCGTTTGCATATTTTTCAATAAGAAAATATTACATGGCTGCATCTGCAACTTGGATGGCATGTCAATATTTCAATATCTCAATAATTCAATAAGCCAATGGCTCAGTATGTGGCTTTGGCTTTGGCTGGCAAGCCAGTTAGTTTGGCTTTCATATGCCAAAAATGTCATCAAAGTATTTAACTTGTGTGTTTCATTTTTGGTTTTGTTGCCAGACAAAGTTCAACAAACTGCAGCAAATTACAAAAACAAAAACAAAAAACTATAACAATTATAAATACATACATACATATATACTATTATATTATGCAACAAAGTATAATTAAATGAAATTATTTAAATGAAATGATGCGTATTTAATGCTGCACATGATCAACAGTTTGCAATTTTGCAAGCATTAGATTTAATTAAACAACAAGCGAATAAATGCATAAATAAATAAACAATTTTAACAAGTGCACAATGACATTAATATTTCTTTTTTGTTTTTAGTTTTTATGTATGTGTGTGTGTGTGTGTGTGTGTGTGTGTTTTTTTTTCTTTTGTAATTTTGTATCATGGATTTTAATTTGAACTTAATTGCTGGCAATTAATTTGCCAGATAATTGAATTGTGTCGCAGTTCATTTTGTAAATCAACATGAACAAACAAACAAAACCAAACCGAAAATGTACGAAATCAGTATTTTACAGTGTTGGCCAAAAGTATGCGATGGGCATGTGAAATGGCCAATTTGTTGCAATCAAATGTTGCATTTACAAACTGCAATTGTTCAACAACAACAACAACAACAACAACAACAATAACAACAACAGCACCAGCAGCACCATAAACCAATGCTCGCCAAAATGAAGTCAACTTTTGCACTATCCCCAGATAAAATTTTGCATATTTCTGTTTCGCAGCTTGGTAATGTGGCGCTTAAAATTAACAAACATTAACACAGACAGACAGACAGACAGACAGAGGGACAAACAGACAGAGCCCAGATAAACGAGCCAACATCCTGAAGCTGCAGCCTGTTTGCAGGATCTGGTTCGCGTTTCGCTTGCCGGCCAAATGCAAATAAAATGTTTGCAACTATTATGCAATTTAACTATTTGCGGTTATCTGCTGCTCTTGCTGCTGCTGCTGCTGTTGCTGCTGCTGCTGCTGTTGTCGCTGCACTGTGAGATTATTGTCGTCAGGCGACTTCCTTCCTTCCTGTCAGGACACTCGTCGCTGGTTGGCTTGGGATAATTGCGCTTGCTAAAAACCGCATCCTTTGCTCCAACACGACACGATTACTCATCGTTTAGTTGTTGCAGTTGCAGTTGCAGTTGCAGTTGCAATTACAGCTGCAGTTACACTAACAGTTGCTGTTGCATTTACCGTTGCAGTTGCACTTGCAGTTGATGATTGCGTTCATTTTGCATTACTGGCATTCAACTAGCAATTTCTGACAGGCCTCTTTTGCCCAACACACACACAACACACAACAGCCAGTCCAGTGCCACTGCCACAGCAATTACAACAGCCCTCAACAACAGCAACAACAACAGCAACAACAGCAACAGCAACAAAATCATGTGCCAACAAACTGCAGCCAAAAAAAGGAAAGAAAAAAAATGATACTGTGGCATGCAACAATTTCGGCTGTTTGACTATAAAATATCCTGAATTAAAAATACATTTAAACATTATGAACACATTATTGAAGTGTTTAAAATGAGAAGTATGTATGTGTATGTATACCATATACACATCCGCATATATGTATATGTCGCAAAAGATACCATTCACCAGATATATAGTAACATATAAGAGATACAATATCTTTTACCCGAACACTATTCAATTTAGGGTATTATTGTCGTTGCCATTGCAAATGATCTAAACTAATAGTCGCAGCTACCGTTAGATTTGCATACTCATTTATAGGGTATATTTAGCAAAACAAAAAAAAAGTAGTCTAAACGTAAGACATAAAATGAACGCTCGGCAATTTTGCGCTTGAGTCTGCCAACTGCGTCTGCTAACTGCTCTTGTTGCTGTTGCCATTTTATGATTATTATTATTATAAGAGGACCAAAGTCTCTTGCTGCAACTGTGTGTGTGTGTGTGAGTGTGTGTGTGTGTGTGTATGTGTGTCTGTGTGTGTGTTGCTGTGGCAAAGCCTCCAACCACATGGGCGCACCGCCAACGAAGCCAACGTTGCAATGTCTCGTAATGCGATTGCTGCTGCTGTTGCTGTTGCTGTTGCTGCTGCTGCTCCAGCCGCTGCAGTTGCTCCTTTTGGCCCCGCCTTCTGACCCGTTAATTTCCATGTAAGCCTTTTTCTTGTTAATGTTTCCATTTGTTGTTGCTGCTATTGTCGGTTGTTGTTGATTGTGCGGCTGCTGCCTTGCAAGGACGACAGCCATCCACTTGTTGTTGCCGTTGTTGCTGTTGCTGCCGTTGTTGCTCTTGTTGCTGCTGTTGCTGCAGTTGCTGCTGTTGTTGCCGTTGTTGCTTTCGTTGTTGCCAGGATCTGCATGCATTGCCTTTGTAATCACGCTAATAACTTGACTTTCCAAAGTAATTAGCCACATTGCGCTTCGGCGTGCCAGCATACTCCGTTCGTTTCGTTGCCATTTCCCTGAGCAACTCCGCCTCTTCCCCCGCTATCAGTTTGCCAGCCAACCATTTTGTTTGGCTTGTCGCCTGCCATTTTTGGTAATTTGACTGGTTTTCTGGCAGCCACCGCAGACCGCCAAATCAACCATGCAGGCAGCGCCAGCTTAAACCACCAGCCAGTCGCTTGATGTTGGCACACAAATGCCCGTTGCAACATGACAACTAACAAATGCACAAAACACACAGACACACACACACAGACACAGATACACACAGACATACAGACATTATCCATCCATTAGATTGTTGTATGCGAATTGAACATTTCGTGTTGCCTACTTTTTGGCGCGCTCCTTTCATGTCGTCCTGCCAACTCGAATGCAATTTCAATAGCTGTCTTGCCATCAGGTGTTGCTCCACACCAGGCCTGCCACGCCCACACATGCAATTTGACTAGCTGCCCCACAAAGCTTGAGGCCAAAATGAATTTCTAAGAATTGCACTTCAGTTAAAAATGAAAAGCAAAAATCAAAGATTTTCTTTTAGGATAAAATATATAATCTGTTTATCAATTCCCTCAAAAAAAAAAAATGAAAATATTTTTATTTAATATTTCTTTATTTTTTTTTGTATGTTGGTGTATATGTGAAAATGTGTGTGTCTGCCATCCAATGACCAACTAGCAAATGGCTTCAAATGACAGTTTCTGGCTCGAGCCTCTCGATTTAATCGCTTGCCACTGCGATCAAAATCGTGTACACAATTAAAAGACATATACACACACACATACACATGAATGAACAAAAAAGAACAGACACACACGAACTCAGGTACAAAAAAAATCATATTCTTTTGTAGATACTTTTGCTAGAATTTGTCTTTCACTTGATTGAGCTTCACTCATCTCGAAAATTCTAATAAACTTTGGAAAATTTGAAAAATTTGAAAAATAACAACAAAAAATGGCACAACAAAAAAACGATTTAGGATTTATTATCAAATTTTAATAAACCAAAAAACAATTAGGCGCAAATTCCGCTTTTGGTAGCGGCAGTTGGATGGAAGGTGGAGGCACAACAATATTTAAATGTAAGTCTGGCAAAACTGTTGGCCAAATTTATGTCTGGCTGGCTGGTTGGCTGGCTGGCTAGCGGGCCGTTGAAAACAGGCAGCGGCGAATACGTTAAGTTAAAATCAGCAGAATTTAATTAGTAGGCGTAATCAATCTAGAAAATGCGACGCAGCAACTCCTGGTCTTCAGTTAACAGATGAGAGAGTGAGAGAGAGAGAGAAAGAGAGAGAGAGAGAGACAAGCAGCAACCACATGAAAAATTAATTATCTGTCAGTGTTGGAAGTCATGCATGAGTATGTGTGTGTGAGTGTGTGTCTGAGTGTATTAGTGTGCCTGTATATGTATTTGTATATGTATATACGACATACACATACATGTATGTATGTATTTACATGATGACATTGTCCTGAATTGCACATGTGACAAACACTGACAAAATATTGAGCCATTCCTCTGATTCGTAGATGAGTGTGAGTACTATGCATAATCAGCAAGTGAGTACTCATATGTAAGTATTCGAGTACCCAAAAACAGCAAAAGAACAAAATAAAATACAAATAAAATAAAATAAAATAAGAAAGAAAAGCTCTTACAACATTTTCATAACATTTTCAATTGGCATATGTGCTTGCAACTGCCATAACTTAAATACGAATTTTCATTTCCACTTTAAGCTGTCAAATTCTTGAGCGCAAAGCAAAAAAAAAAAAAAGAAGAAGGAAAAATCAAATCAAAAATGGAAAATACAGAGCAAAAAAAAAACTAAGATGGCGATGGGAAAATTAAATTGCTTGTCGCTTTTCTTGACGAATTTCGAATAACTTTGCTTAGTTTGTTAATCAAAGGTAAACTACAATTTGACTGAGAATTTTTATTAAGTCAACTTAAAAGAGTAAAACGAAAATAAAAAATCAAATAAAACGGAAAACTGTTTATGGTAAAATGAATTTTCTTTTAGTTCATATTTACTTTGCAAAAAATATATCATGTAATAACTTTTATTTAGTTAAAAAAAAATGTAATAAATTCAACGGATTTTATTTTGTATTTGTTTGTATTATTTTAAATTAAAATTTGTTTTTATGTTTAATTTTGTTTGTTTAACTTATAGTTTAATTTTGTTGCAAATTTGTTGTTAAATTGTGCTCCTTTCATTTTATATTTGATTCCAATTAAATTTCATTCGCTTCAATTTATATTCAATTTCGTTTGTTTGAGCTTAGGTTGAATTTTGTTGTCCTTCATTAAAGTTTATTTGTTTCATTTAAGATTTAATTTTATTTCTTTTTTTTATTTGTTTCATTTAAATCTAAATATTTATTCCACATAAAATATTGAACTCATTTTAATTTATCGTTTTTTTTCTTCTTCTTGTTTTTGTTTTATTTTTTTTGTGTTTTTAACATTTTAACTGGATTCCATTAGCGTTTATTGTTGGCCAAGTATGTATGAGTTTTACCTGCGATATGAGTACCAAGTGTATCTACATTGGTGTACTTAGTTTAGTATAGCGTCTATCTTTAGTATGTGCCACTAGTTCGTAATGCTAGTAGAGCTTCTGTGCTTCTGTCTTGTCGTGATGGCGACAAGGTAATATTTGTCAAATCGATTTTTGTTGTTGTATCGGGAGTTCCCCCACAACTGTGGATAAGTATCTAATTAGAGCTCTCACTTATCTCGAGTGTTTAGCTGTGTGTGTGTGTGTGTGGTATACTCACACACACACACACACACACACACACACACATAGTTAGCACTGATAGTACTCAAACATACTCGTACGTCTGGCAAGCTAAGGCGCTTAAGTAGAAGGTAAGGCATCGCATCAATTTTGGATGGCAACATCCAAATTTTTGTTGTATTTCGTTGTTGTTGTTTGTTGTGTTTTTTTTTTTTTTGTTGTGTTTGATTTTGTTGCCTGTGTGACATGTTGTGGGCCAGGGCCCAAACCATCTTTTGGGGAAACACCCTCGAGGGTATTATGGGCATTAACAACGGCATTATCGCCACGTTCCTTGCCGTCGACATCATTATCATCATTATTACTTAACTTAATCGCGTACGTTGCAGAGCAAACAACAACCACGGGGCACATTATTTGACACATATGCAATTCATTACAAGCAGACACACACACACACACACACACACACACACACACACCCCGAAATACAGGCAAATATGCTCATAAATATATTCACAGACGACACCATAAGGGGAGGGGACGCAGGGACACAGGAATACACCTGGCACAGCTAGCACACCTGACGCCTCTGTCTGTCCGGGGCTGCTGCAGTTTATTATGCCTCCTGTCTATGCCACAAAATTTAATTGCTCCTTAAATTTCGCGTGACATGGCAGACACTTTAAAACAAACGAGCATCGGCACAGCGAACGAGCCAAACAACCAAACAACCAAAGAACCAAACAACCAAACAACGAACAACGAACAACAAACCAAAAATGAACAGCAATAATGCAATCTATGCCTCGGTTGTGCTACAAAAAACAACAACAACAAGTCGAGTAAGCTATCCCAATTGAAAGAGCGCAACTATGAAATACCCTAACATATATTGTTTTGTCGAGCCCATGAATGAAAAAACAGAGTATTAGCTTTATACAATAAAGTATATGAAAAAATATGCTAAATAATTAATTAATTATTATTATTAAAAAATGTAGATATTAAAGAGTTGAGTTACCCCATGCATGACGAGCTGGCTACAGGGTATAAGAGCAGATACCACAAAACAACTCGCACGGCCGATGTGACGCGTCGCCATTTTCGCCACTTTTAGCTGCTGTTTGCATGCGAATGCGTATATATATATATATACCATACACCATATACATATGTATGTGTATATGTATGTGTTGTTGTTGTTGCTGGTGTTGTTGCTGCTGCCGATGATACTCGCATTTAAATTAACATTATTTGCATGCTGCGCTTACAGCATAAATTTCAGAGCTCACGCGTCGCAAATGCAACCGAACGACGCAGATGGGGAATATGCAACTGCATACATATATACTATATGTATATACATATATGCATATGTATGCGTTTGTATTTGATATGTGTGCGTATGCATGTGCTCCATATCATTCACACACAGCCAGGCAAATCGCATTGCAATGCACTTCAAACTGTCCGCTTCACAGAAATTTCAAGATGAAATTTTGTTGATTCTGCGCCTATATCTGTATCTGTATCTGTATCTATATCTGTATCTGTATCTATATCTGTATTTGTATCTGTACATGTGCCTGTGGGCGTGGCATAGGCAATAATTAGCCAAGGTTTTGTTATAATACGTTGCATAAGTATGTGCATACAAACAGATTTGCTCCTTCGAAAATGTTATTACAATTTTATTGAATCTGTTTTGTTATTTCCCTTCATTAATATAATATTTAATCTGTAAATTTATTTAAACCAAAGCATTTCAGCTCGCTTTTTTGTGAAATCACTCCAAATGCATGCATTTTATAGGTGGACACTTTAATTATAAATATTTTTATACAATAATAAAAAATAAAACAATAACATTTAAATATTAAACCAAGCGAATTCACGATTTTCGCATTAATTGCGGTGCATGAAGTTTGCCACTGGCCGCCGCAGTTCAACTTCAACGGTCCGTACATAAACTTCAATATAATAATAATAACTTAATCAGCTGCCAACAATAAATATAAAACAAAACACTCACACACACACACAAACCATGAAACAAGTCGCACACATAAAGCCCAATAAAAACAACAGCAACAAAAAACAATAACATTTTATATGAAGTTTTATGCACATTGCCAGGATAATTTTTTAACGGAGAAAAACAAATTTTACTTGTTGTAGTTGTTGTTAATATTATTGTTATTGTTGTTACTGTTATTGTTGTTGTTGTTGTTGTATATGCTGCAACGTAATGCGCAACATAATTTAGCCGTAACTTCTGTTCGCAGCACTTTCAAATGGGACATAAATAAATTCTTATCTCATTATAATAGACGAGGCGATGTATATACATAAGTATTCATAACATACAAACGCACCTATCAGATACAGACACATGTGTATATCAAATATAAAGTCTCATCATTTAATTACATATTTAATTCATTAATAATAAATCTGGCTAATAATTTGCAATTACAATTAGTTTAATATTTGAAAGTTTCATCCTAAAATTTTTAAAGTATCCTTTACCGTAAAAAATCAAATATTTTTTTAAAAGTAAATTTATTTTAAATATAAAATATAATACTCGTCATACTAATAATCAATAAAAAGTATTAAAATAAATATTAAATATAAAATTTTCATTTTAATCTTCTTTCTCATTTTTGTTGTTGTAAAATAAATCATTTGTAATTATTTCATTATGCACAATTTGCTCTGTATATTAATTATTTATTTATATATATTGATTTAGTAAATTTGTTATTTATCAAATCTAAATTATATATTAAATTAATTTATTTGTTAAGCACAAATTTTGAAAGTTTCTCAAGAATGATTTATTTTCCATTTTTCTGCTGTTTTAAATCATTTTCCATGGTTCTTTTTCCATTTTTTTTTGTCTGTTAAATTATACATACACATAATAATAACTTTTATACACACCAAATTCCATCGCAGCGCTGTCTGCGTAATTCGCATATGTGTGTGTGTGTGTGTATGTATACGCATAAGCTCATACGTGTACTTATAATTCATATTTTTTATGCTCTTAGCAGACTTTTATATGTACGTATATTGCAAGTATATTGTTGGATAATAATACCTCCCTCCCCCCCTCTTCATCGCGTTTTGCGGTTGTGAGTTTATTAATAAAGTTGCAGGAGGCATTAAATGTTTGTTCGGGCTTGCTGATGTAAACAAATTCTGTTGCAATTAAAGCGTCCCTAAGTGGGCCCAGGCCTTTGGTCTTAATACATACATAGACAC
>JBAMCR010000444.1:0-21917 GCA_037075045.1 Mulgravea parasiatica | reverse complement strand
ATAATATTTTTTTTTTGTGTTTGTTTGGGACGGAAGATATATATATGCATGTGTGTGGGTGTGTGGGTGTGTGTGTGTGTGTGTGTGTGTGTGTGTGTATTTGTTTAGTTTAATAGTTAATACAAATTGATTTTCAAATAAGTTTGGTCCCGGAAATGAACGCATTATTTTTATGGAATATTCCAATCTCCCCATTTGCATAGCGAACAGAACATCAGATCAGATTTCATTACCATCAACTTTTTCATCATTTTGATGATGACGATGATGATCATAATGATCATGATGTTGATGTTGATGACAATAACGTTCTTCTGATGATCATTCATATTGCATGGCATTGGGTATTTTATTTAATTTTATTCTTTTATTTTTACTGAGGGTACATACATACACCAAACTGTTGGGGGTTACGAATTGTATTTCAATTGGGGGAATTTTGTTGTTATTCTTTTTGTTTTTTGTTAGGTGTGGGCGCATGGTAGAAGGGTGGGGGCGGGGAAGGGGGAGGGAGTTGCAGATTGGTTTGGTTCATGGACATCATCATGATCATCGCATCATGAGCTAATTGCAGGTCCAGCAAGCAATTGCCTTCGCGGGGTCGTCAATTGCATTTGTAATGTAATTTGTAATGAGGGTACAAGGTCAACGTTTCATTAATGCCCGCATTTTGCTGACTGACACTAGCTGTCTGCTATGGATACACTATACATACATACATACATGCATACACATATGGGTACATACATACATAACTTTCTCATTTGTCTTCTCAATAAATATTAAAGCTACTTATATGTATGCCTATGTATGTGTGTATGTATATATTGTATATTAAATATAAAAAGATGAAGTACAGAAAGAAAAAAAAAGAAATACCAAAATAAAAACTAAAAGTGAAAGGCAGACAAAACAACAAAAACAAAAACAATAACAATAACAATAATAACAACAATGATATCTGATAAGTGCGCAATGTCAATCGCAAGTGCCTTATAAATAGCTCAGACGCCCACAAAGACGCCTTAAATAAAAACAAAAACAAAAACCAAAAAAACAAATAAGGAAAAATTAAAAAAAAAATCCAAACTTAAATATTTTTAGTCAACTCTTTTTTCAACTCATATGTCAAAGGCCCCAAACTATGCATTCAATGTGAATTTGATTCATTTACTTTCGTTTTTGTTTTCATTTTTATTTTATTATTATTTATTATTTTTTTGTTATTGAATATATTAATTCAAACACATTACCTTCACAATACTATAAAAAAAAAACAAAAACAAAAAAAAAAGTCTCGAAGAAGCTTCACAAATACAATTTGATCCAACAATTTCAGTAAATGTGATCATATACTCGTATGTTAGCTTTGGATCTTGAGTTACCTTCAATAATTTCGCATGCCAAATGATAAACAAAATGTTCATTTGATTCGCATTATACAATACAATATGAAAAATATAAAAAAAACAAAATAAAAACAATAAAAAAAAACAATAATATGATTATTATTTGATTAGCTTTAAATTGTTTTTTGCACAATTTATTTTTTTTATTTTATTTTAGCATATGCATTCGATTGATACACTAAAAATGTGTAGTGATTCTCTGTTGCACTCTCTCTCTCTCTATCTCTCTCTCTCTCTAGCTCTCTCTCTCTCGCTCTCAATTTTAGTTTCTTTTGTGCAATTTGTTCTTTGTTCTCAAGATATTCTCTTCAACGTTTGAAGCTGCTTTTCAATTGAAACAAAAAGGAAATTATAAAAATAAAACCCTAAAATACTTGCAATTAGTCAGCAGTTTTCAAAGCAGGGTATGTGCGTACATACATACCATACATACATACATACTATATACAGCCGCGTATTTATTCATCACATTAGGGAAAATGTCTTTTTGCATAGTTAATTTGTAATGCCGAAATTACTCATGAAATTGTGCCTCAAAATCACCCACAATCAATTCAAAAATGATTTTCAAAACGAGAAACTTCCGTATTTTGATTTGATCGCATGTCACATGCAACAACAACAACAACAAACAAACAACAACAAACAACAACAACAATTATTAACTTGAAACAAAACAAAATTTATATTCCATACACATTGTACAAATATAAGGTGAATTTATTTATTATTATTTTTGTTTTTTTTTGTTTTTTTTTATTCTGTTTTGGCTTTGTGAAAAATGTTGAAAATCAATTGCGCTTTTCCGTTTGTGATTTTCCGCTTAGCTGCTGCTGCTGCTGCTGTTCACTTGGGAAAATGTTTCATTTGAATTTTTATTTATTTACCTTTTCAATGGAATCAACACGTCAAATTCACTGAGATTTCATATAGTATCATTATCTTAATCTTGATCTACCTACATGCAAAGACCCTTATATAGTATATAGTATATTATAGTACAATACATACATATATATAACAATATATCTATATTGAATTATATAACTACTTATATCGAAATTATATTTTCTTTCTTCTTATCTACAATAGAATATTTGTTAAATATTATTTTCATAATTATTTTAATTGCTTTATTGATTGAATATCATCTGATTTGTCATTGGAAACTTTTCTCAAATTGCATAAATATTTTTCAACAAATTGCCAATAGCCAATAAATTGATATTTTTATTTACGAAAACATTTTTCTTTGCTCACGATGGGGATCAGTTAACGTATTATTCGCAATTCAAGCTGTTGATTCAAGACAGACGGCTGCACTCAATTAACGTGTCAAAGTCACAGAGACTTGCTAATCATTTATTGTAATTATCATTGTACAATAAATGGTGAAATTAATTAATATTCCATTCGCAGTTTATGCAAGCGGCTAACGTGTTGTTGTTATTTGTTGTTATTTTTCATCAATAGAACACACGGAAGCCATTAAAAGGGATTAACGCCGCCCGCCCACGCAGATTAAAAAAACAAAACAAAAAAATTTGTTAATTCAACATTGGATAATGTAAAAAAAAAAAATCCCATAAAATATTTGGAAAAATTGTTGTCAAAAATCAAGTTTGAATTTTTTTTTAAGAGTTGTAAAATTGAATAACTCAACTGGTTTTTGTTTTTAATTTTTTAGATGTTTTTTTTTTATTTACGTATGAAATTATTTGAAAGTTAAAAAACTATTTAAAAAATAACTAAATAATATAATTTAAATCATCTCATCGCGAATGCAAGTCGCCATAAACCATTCGTATGAACAAAGAGAGAGATTTGTCATAAAAGCCGTGAAATAAATATATAAAAAAAAAAACAACCGTTTGATTCTACAACAGTTGTTATCAACATAAAAAAAGATGAGTGTGTGTGTGTGTTGCTTATCACGATGATAAATGACTTTGGGGGGCATTAGTAAAATCAGATGAAAGATTTCAACAACAACAACAACAATAACAGCAAATAAACAACCAAAAAGAAATATGTATGTAGGTCAGTTATGCTTATGGTAGCAGATAGTTAAACGGTCAAACGGAACCACAATAATTAGCCAAGTCATCAGCTCAGCTAACATACAGCTCAGCTAACATACAGCTCAGCTCAGCTCAATCATGAACACGAACAAAGCCATCAACAAATTGTCACTTTCTTCTTTCTTTTATTTATCTTTCGTTTATGTTTAATTTTTTTTTCTTCTTCTTTTATTTATTAAATATCTTTCTCGTTGGTTTCATTTCATTTTTTTTATTTGTTTTTGTCTTTTTTTTTTGTTGTTTTTTTTTTTCAGTTGGCTAATTGCGCCGATTTGGTCATCAGCGTACCGAATGCCAGCAGTAATGATAATGCATTTTACCGTATTGATTATAGTCCGCCATTTGGTTATCCTGAGCCGAATACGACAATACCGGCCAGTGAAATTGGCCAGGACATTAAGCTATCGCGAGTCCTTCCGGGCAGCGATTACAACTTTTGGCTCTACTACACAAACTCAACGCATCGCGAGCAGCTCACCTGGACGGTAAAAATAACCACAGGTAATTGAGAAATAAAAATAACAAAAAACAAAAAAATAATTAAAAAATATATATATATCATAAATGCAATAAAAATTATTTATTTGAAAATTTTAGCACCAGATCCACCAGATAATCTGAGCGTACAGTTGCGGTCCAGCAAGAGCGCCTTCATCACGTGGAAGCCACCTGGGACGGGGCAATATTCGGGCTTTAAGATCAAAATCTTGGGCTTAACCGAGCCACCGCATGGGGAATACAATCGCAGCTATATCCTGTCTGGCAACGATACCCTGCAGCTTTCAGCCAAAGAGCTAACACCGGGTGGCACCTATCAGGTTCAGGCATATACCATCTATCAGGGGAAGGAATCTGTGGCATATACCAGTCGCAATTTCACCACAAGTAAGTCACGTCCAGGTGGTGGCACACGCAGTCCCAACAGTCGCTGCAATTTCTAAAATTCAACTCAAATATTAAAAAAAAAAAAAATATTAATAATAAACCACAAACAAACAAAAAAAAAAAAACAAAAACAAAAACAAGAAAAATAAATATAATAACATTTAATTGAAATAAAAAATATATCCTTAAATATTGCTGCTAACCGATTAACAGCTGCTTTATTTTTAACATAATGGTGTCTGTCTCTCTCTGTCTCTCTCTCTCACACACACACTTACTCTTTCTGTCTCTTTTTATTTCTTTCTATTTCGGTGCTGGTATATACTAATTCTCTTTTGCTCTCTATCTCTTTATTCTCCCAACTTTTGTTTAATATTCTACATTTTTTTATTATTGTTTATTTTTTTTGTGAGTTTTAAAAACTTAGTTTTCTTCTTCTTGTTAATTTTCTATAAATTTATTCTCTTGTTTTTCATTTGATTTTTCAAATAAATACTATATATGTTGAAACGAATCGTATACCCTATAATTGATCGTCTCTATCGAATCAATTCTTTGAGAATCCTTCGAAATTGTATACCCTATATCTTGTAGGATCCATTACTCTTTGAGACCGAACATTTATTTTTTATTAATTTATTTATTTATTTAGTTGTCAAATAGATATAGATTTTGTTGAAATTTTAATTAAAAAATACTTGTGATATTCTGATCAAGCTTGTTAAAGATTTTAATAAATAGCAACAATCGGTCTAAAATTAATAATAATAAATTTAAATTTAATATTTGTTTATAAATATTCGCATCAGATAATTAATTAAATAAACGATGAGATAAGGGCAAACAATCTTCGACTTGCGAACGATATTTAATTTTTTTTTTGTCACCAAGAAAAATCTCAGAAATATGTTGAAAGTAAATTTTAATTAATAATTAATTGGATAAATAATTATTTATTTAATTATATTTAATTTATCCTTGAATCCGTTTGAGTTTTTGCGCTGGTTTCAATTGTATTTATTTTTTTTTTCATTTGGGCATCATTGACTCGTGGGTATGTATATGTATATGCATATGTCTATGTGTGCGTGTGTGTGTTTGTGTTTGTGTTAACCCCCCCCCCCCCCCCTCCCTACCCACACGCTCGTTAACAGCGCTAACCCCCCGCATCCCCTTTAGCCCCTTTTAGTCGTCCAGAGTAGTAAACATTTTTTGTAACTCATGCCGAATGCAACCTAATCCCACGTCCCATGCAGAGCCCAATACGCCCGGCAAGTTCATCGTTTGGTTCCGGAATGAGACGACGCTTTTGGTGCTGTGGCAGCCACCGTATCCGGCTGGCCTCTACACCCACTACAGGGCATCCATAACGCCCGATGATGCCATTGAAAGCGTGCAGAACGTGCAGCGCGAGGGGGAGCCACCGGGCCCGGCACAGGCGGCATTCAAGGGCCTCGTCCCAGGACGGGCCTACAATATATCGGTGCAGACGGTGTCCGAGAATGAGACATCGGTGCCGACGACGGCGCGTTACCTAACCATTCCAGAGCGTCCGCTAAATGTGAGCTTTGATCCGCAATACACGACGACCAATTCGTTCCGGGTGCGCTGGGAGCCGCCGCGGACGTACAGTGAATATGATAGCTTCCAGGTATCCATATCGACAACGCGGCGAGTGTTCACTGTACCGCGCACGGAGCTGAGCAGCGTATTCTTCGATTACCCGGACATTTTGGAAGCTGGTCGCACCTACGACGTTATGATCAAGACCATCTCCGACAATGTGAACTCAAGGCCAACAAGTGGGGTGATCACCCTCCGGCCGCATCCCCTGCGCAGTCTGCGCGGATATCTCGATGATCGCAGCAATGCCGTGCATCTCTCCTGGGAGCCGGCAGAGACGGGCAAACAGGATAGCTATCGGATCAGGTGAGTCACGGATGAGTCACGGGATAGCTTCCAATTTCTATATGCTCCTCATATTTGGTCATCTCTTGCAGCTACTATGAAAAGGGAGACGAGACGGACACGAGGACGCATATGCCGCAGTTGGCGGAAACTGTGCAAACGGAATACAAGCTGGAGTCGCTGCTGCCGGGTCGACAGTATCACATTGAGGTGCAGGCGCTGTCCAATGGGATCAGCTCCAATGGGACCAGCTTAAGGCGTGACACGCGTCCCGCGGCTCCAATAATCCAGGAGCTGCGCAGCATTGCCCAGGGTCTCAACATAAGTTGGCGCAACGATGTCAACTCCCGCCAGGATCGCTACGAAGTGCATTACCAGCGCAACGGTACCAACGAGGAGCGCACAATCACCACGAATCGCACCAGCCTGACCATCAAGTATCTGCATCCTGGCGCCGGCTATGAGATCAAGGTCTATGCGATCAGCCACGAACTGCGCAGTGAGCCCCATTCCTATTTCCAGGCAGTCCGTAAGTTGTCCATACCCACACACCTGTGGCCACGCCCATTAATTTGGATCTAAATTGCAGTACCGAAGCCACCAAGGAATCTCACACAGCATACGGTGAACACGAATCTGGTGGTGCTCAGCTGGCAGCCGCCGGAGGACAGCGACTACAGTGAATACTCTGTGCGTTATCGGACCGCTGCATCCAGCTGGCAGCGTTTGGCCAATGTCCATGAGCCGCAGGCACGCATCGAGGATATGCACTATGGCGAACGCTATCTCGTCCAGGTGAATACGGTTAGCTTTGGCGTCGAGAGTCCAGCGCCGCTGGAGCTGAACATTACGATGCCACCGCAGCCGGTGTCGAATGTGGTGCCGCTGGTCGACTCGCACAATCTGACCCTCGAATGGCCCTGGCCCGATGGACACGTCGATTACTATACCATCAAATGGTGGGCCACCGATGAGCCGCACCTGGTCGAATACAAGAACGTTAGCCAGCTGCAGGAGGAGGAGCGTAAGTGAAATTTTCCGGATATTAAACCAATGTGAATATATTCAATATTCAATTGACAATTTACAGATTATTCCGGATCGATCAGCGTGCGGATTCCCATTGAGGATCTGTCGCCGGGACGACAGTACAAGTTCGAAGTGCAGGCCAGCTCCAATGGGATACGCTCGGGCATAACGCATCTCTCGACGCGCACCATGCCGCTCATCCAATCGGACGTATTCATATCGAATGCGAATGAACAGATGGACGAGATGGAGCCGGCTGCCACTGATGTACACGAACTGGGACAAAAGCAGACGCAGACGCAGATGCAGCTAAGCAACAGCATCACGCTGAGCTATACACCGACGCCAGCGTCGAGCACACGTTTCGATATCTATCGTTTCTCGCTGGGCGATCCACAGATCAAGGACAAGGAGAAGCTGGCCAATGATACGGAGCGCAAGCTAAGCTTTACGGGCCTAACACCAGGACGTCTGTATAATATCACCGTTTGGACGGTTAGCGGTGGCGTCGCCAGCTTGCCCATCCAGCGACTGTATCGGCTGCATCCGCTGCCTATAAGAGATCTGCAGGCGATCGGCGTGGATGCACGCGAGATAACATTGCGCTGGACAGCGCCATCTGGTGAATATACGGACTTTGAGCTGCAGTATCTCAGTGCCGATGAGGAGGCACCGCAGCTGCTGCAGAATTTCACCACGCAGACGCAATTGACGCTGCAACGATTGAGGCCATATCATAATTATACGTTCACCGTGTCGGTGCGCGCCGGCAGCGATATGGGCAGCGCCATGATGCGAACCAGTGCGCCAATCTCGGTCAGCTATCAGACGTTGCCGGCGCTGCCGGGACGCGTTGACTATTTCCAGCCGAACGATGTGCAGCCCGGCGAGATTAGCTTTGAGTGGCAGCTGGCAACGCAGGAGCAGCACGGACCGATTGAACACTATCGCATCAGCTGCCAGAATGTGGACGATGGTGCCGATGTATCCAGCTATGAGCTGCCGGCGAATGTAACGCAAGCGAGCATCACAAATCTTGTGCCCGGCAATAGCTATATATTTCGCATTCAGGCCAAATCGGCTTTGGGCCAGGGCTATGGTGCCGAGCGGGAGCACCGCCAATTGATGCCAATTTTGGCGCCCCCAGTGCCGCCATCACACATCATGCCCATCGAGATGAGCCGGAGCAGCACAACGATACAGATACGATTCCAGCAGAGCTATTTCTCGAATGCGCACGGCCTGGTGCGACAATATACGATCATTGTTGCCGAGGATGTGGGCAAGAATGCCTCCGGCCTGGAGATGCCCAGCTGGCAGGATGTGCAGGCGTATACCGTCTGGCTGCCGTATCAGGCCATCGAACCGTACAATCCCTTCGCTTTGAACAGCAGCAGCGGCATCGGCAGCAGCAACAATCCCGGTTCCGCCGGAAAGTTGGGCATCGGTGGCATTGAGGACTTTACCATTGGGAATGCTGGATGCGAGAAGCATCTTACCGGCTACTGCAATGGACCACTCAAATCGGCGACCACGTATCGGATTAAGGTGCGCGCCTTCACGGACGAGGACAAGTTCACGGATACGGTCTACAGTGAGCCAATAACCACAGATCGCGACGATGTCGTCTGGATGGCCTGCCTCCTGGCCGTATTGCTGTGCTTGGTGTGCGTGATGCTCGTGTTTGGCTATTATCGCTATCGCTGCCAGAGCGCAAATAAGCGCAAATCCAATAAGTTGGCACGCATCCAGGACGAGCTGACGGCACTGCCCGAGGGCTATATAACGCCAAATCGCCCCATCCATGTGAAGGACTTTGCGGAACACTATCGCCTCATGTCCGCCGATTCGGACTTTCGTTTCAGCGAAGAATTCGAGGAGCTGAAGCATGTCGGGCGGGATCAGGCATGCAGCTTTGCCGATTTGCCATGCAATCGGCCCAAGAATCGATTCACAAACATTCTGCCCTACGACCATTCGCGTTTCAAGCTCCAACCGGTGGATGATGACGATGGCTCCGATTATATCAATGCCAACTATATGCCTGGGCATAATTCGCCGCGCGAATTCATTGTCACGCAGGGACCGCTGCACTCCACCCGCGAGGAATTCTGGCGCATGTGCTGGGAGAGCAACTCGCGGGCGATTGTCATGTTGACGCGCTGCTTCGAAAAGGGGCGGGAAAAGTGCGATCAATATTGGCCAATCGATCGGGTGCCCATCTTCTATGGCGACATCAAGGTGCAGCTAATAACCGATACGCACTACCTGGACTGGTCCATAGCCGAGTTTATGGTCTCCCGTGTAAGTTGGCCAGCGACACCTTCATATTTCTATTTATTGAAAACTTCTTTCTCCTCACAGAATTGCGAGTCGCCGCGGATAATGCGGCACTTTCACTTTACCACTTGGCCGGACTTTGGTGTGCCGGAGCCGCCGCAGTCTCTGGTTAGATTCGTGCGCGCCTTCCGGGATGTCATCGGCACGGACACCCGTCCGATAATCGTCCACTGCAGCGCCGGTGTGGGCAGATCGGGCACATTCATAGCCCTCGACCGGATATTGCAGCACATCAACAAGTGCGACTACGTCGATATCTTTGGCATTGTCTTTGCCATGCGCAAGGGTCAGTTGCACTTTATCCTTTCTGCTTCTCTCTCTCTCTTATTCGCTATCTCTTTCTCTTTCCTTAGAGCGTGTCTTCATGGTGCAAACGGAGCAGCAATACGTGTGCATACATCAATGTCTCCTTGCGGTGCTCGAGGGCAAGGAGCATCTCCTCGCCGATGATTCCCATGAGCTGCACGAGAACGATGGCTACGAGGGTGAGAGTAACTCATTGTATCCGACTATTGTTATACCCTATAACTAAACTAAAGTTAGCTGCTGCTGCTGCTGCTGCTCCTGTTTTGTTTCTATTTATTTTATTTTATTTTAATTTATTTTTGTCTTTTTAATTAATTGTTAAACTTTTCAAGTTTCGTTAACTAACGACTTTAAATAACAACTTTTTATGTATATATTTACATACATATACATGTATGTGTATGTATGTTAAATAACAACATACTTCCGGTTGCAGCTCTTGTATTTTTTGTAGTATTTTTTTCTCATATAAATATTTCTTTTTAGTATTTTATTGGCTTTTAGTATTTTTTCTTTATCAATTTTTGAATTGTAACTAACAAAATAATTTGTTTTAATTTAATTGATATTCTTCTTTCTTTTCACATTCACAAACACAAACACACACACACACACACACTCACACCCACACGAATTGTAAATCAAACACTTACACACACACACACGCACACATGTATATATCTAATACACACATACTGCTACAACTGCTCGAAATAAAAAATATTAAAAACCTGCTAAAAAAAAAAACAAAACCAAAAAACGCAAAAAAAAAACGAAAAAAAAAACAAATTCTGAAAATTTTCGAATTCAGTGACAAAAATTTACTTAGAACGTCCAAAGGCAACGGCAGCAGCTGAGGCCCTGGTCGCAGCGCCACCTGTGCGTGCATCCCTGGCACTAGCCGAGGAATTGGAGCTTGAATTGGAAAATGATGCAGAAGGACAGCAGGACGAAGATGCAGATGAAGATGAAGATGAGGATGAAGATGAGGATGAGGAAGAGGACGATCGACGGCCTTTGAATAATGAGACGACGGCAACATTAACCAGCAGCAGCAATAGTTGCAGCAGCAGTCAGGAGCAGTTGCAGCACAAACAACAGCAACAACAACAACAGTCACAACAACAAAAACAACAACAACAACAGTCACAACAACAACAATCACAACAACAACAACAACAACAAAAGGCAGAAAACATTTGCACTTGCACTGAAACAGAAACTGAATCTGAATCTGAATCTGACACAGACACTGAGGATGAGGCTGGTGATGGTATTGATAAGAGTCCGCTTTTAGGTTTGTACCATAAACAACAAACAAACAAACAAACAAACAACAACAGCATGCAACAATGCAACAATGCAAAGCAAAATGGCAACAACTACAAAAAAAATGCATTTTTTAACTTTGTAATTTAATCAATGTTTGATGTAGTTGCTGTAAAACATTTAACACTCAATTAACATTTAGCATTCAATATTTAATAAATAATTAAACATTTTAATATTTAACACACACACACACCCATTCATATGCACTAATACCCTGTAAATACACGCACAAAGGATCAAACTTGTAGTCTGGTGTAAAATAATATAAAACACAACAAAAAACACACACGCACACTAACACACACATACACACACACACACACGCTTAGCACTAACTTGGCTTGTATGTATGCATGCATATGTATGTATATATATGTATATACAATACCAATACATAAATGACTTGAATTGAATTTTCCTTTTTTTATTTTGTTTTTTTTTTAATGTTTTTTTTTAATTTTTTGAATAACTTTTAATTTAAATTTCAACAGATGACGAGGGAATCGCAGAGACGGGCATCTAAGGAGGAATGCAGCCAAAGAGCAAATCAAAAAGAGAGAGAGAGAGAGAGCGAGACAGCTAAAGATACAGATGGAGATATGAATGAGACAGAGAGAGAGGGAGTGAGAGAGGATGCCGGGTGCTATAGCTGCTGATATTTAAATAATTACCTAAATATACAATATTATAAGATATATATATATTTATATATATGTTCAAAAGGAGATGATGATGATGAGGAGGGTGAGGAGAAGGAGAAGGAATTAATCTGCCTGTGATGTGCTGGATGTGATCTGTCTACCATTTTGGCATACGCGGTGCAACGTATCGAATTCTACAGCCAAAAGAGTTTACTCTTTATTTATAATTATTATTATTTATATTTAAATTAATATTATTGGTTTTTTTTTTGTTTTCTTCTTTATTTATACATTATTATTATAATTCCATTTTTGTTTTTGCCATATGCTCCCCCCCCCTCCCCCCCAACCATCCCTTGCAATAACGTAACGACCCGTGGAAATGCCGCCAATTAGACCAAAACAGCAGAGCGTAATCTTAAGTTTCAGGTATACTTAATTAACAATTAGTTAATAATAATAACAATGATAATATGATAATTATAATGCTACACCTATTTGTGTATTATGTTTATACAACATTTTTTCCATCCCCACCCCCCTACCCCCTAACCCGTAACCCGTACCCCGTACAACTTGTAGCCTAAGTTAAAATACGATATTATATGTTATATTATTTTACGATATAATTACGATATGCTTTTATCAAATTTTTTTTTGTCATTTGTGTCGTAGATTTCGTGCCTGTTTTTATGTATTTTAAACAAATTTTTGTATTATCTACAATCGATGTATTGTTTTTATATATTTGTATTGTACATACGTATACATATACTTATTATATATATATATATATAATTATTTTAGTTTTTAATATTATTAGAAAAAATATTTTTACAATTTCTGATATGTGCCTTTTGTTTGTTTAAAATTCGTGTTTTGTCTTCTCTTGTTGTTTGTTCGATGCGGTTCGAATGCGAGCTACATACACACACATACATATATTATTGTCTATTACGTGTACATATGGTATGTATCTGTATTGTATATATACATTCATACATACATACATTAATGTCTCTACTCTGCCATTTGATCAATGGATTGTAGCTGTAGTTGCAATTTATGTTAAATATTTATTTATAAAAAGTGCAATTAATAGTTAATATACATGTACATACATGCGTATATACATTGTAAATTTAATAAATTGTGTATGTATATGTATATGTATATGTATATGCTTCAACAATTGCACCCTGCAAACAACAATGAAACATAAACATTTCGTAGCATTTATAAACTTAAAGCAAAAGTGCAGCTCAAAAAAAACCAACAAAAAAGAAAGCAAAAAGCAAAATAAAATACAATTTAATTAAACCATAATGATTTGAGTTTTATTAGCATTAAAAGCTATTTAGTTATTTTATATATTTTTTAATGCAAAACAAAGGCAAAGAAATTAAAATTTGTCTTAATTGTTTTAATTAAAACAAAAACAAATTGAAAAACACAAAAAACGAGAAGCATCTTTATGGAAGGTAAATATCGTAAATAAACAAAAAGAAATAAAAACAAACAACAAAAAAAAATTGCATTTAATATAAAATTATATTTATTATATTTGGACTTTTATATGATAAGGATAATTTTTTATTTTTTGTTTGTAAATTTCATTAAATTCTTACACTGACAATGAGAGAAATCCAAATAGTAAACAAAATGGCGGAACTCGAATACACGTATACATACACATACAATCTCTTCGATTGCGAGTGCTCACTTTTGTATGTATGTATCGCTCGCTATGATTCTTTTTGTCGCGTGCCAGAAAGTTCGTTCAGCTCCATCGTTCCTATGTTATAATTTCAGAGATGTCCCTTAGGAATATCGATATAAACAATTTCGGCGACATGCGGGCAGACGTCCAAAGAGTTTTGGACAATCAAAATGAAATAAATAAATAACAAGCTGCAGACCCTATTGACCAACCAGACGAAAATCATGGCTAGCCTGGAGGATCAGAAGTCCGCTACAAATTAAATGATTTACTGATGATACCCGTTGAATGTGTCTTGATTTTGTAAATCAGGCGAAGATCATGAAGCCAATCCTTTAGAATGATGTTATTGCTAATTTGCATCGTGTGCTCGGGCGCAAATTGATAAGTTTGCACAACTTCAACGGCACAAACGGCAAGAACCCGTTTAAGATATATATATACCATATATATATTTCAATAATGCGATATATGGTAAGTGATAGTGACATTTACAGTGACAGATCGTATAATGCATATATTGTTTTACTAATTATATTATTTTTGGCTATACATACGCCTTTTATATAGCAGATATGCGTCGAGCCTTCCATCTGTCATCTGCAGGGAACGCGACATAATGCCCCCCATTGCAATGGAGAATTTGCGAGTTCGCCCAAAAGTATGCAATGATTTTTAAGAGGCAGGCGAAATATTCAAAATAAAATTGCATTTTTGAAAGAAAAGCCAAAGAATCGAGTATTTATTGTTTTGTGTATGTTTTATGAATACTATTGCGAATATGTATGTTATGTATGTGTATTCATTGGCACACTCACAATTGTTCAATGTTTGAATGTTCGAATGTGCAACAGCTGCTGCTGGCTGTTGTTACTATTTGAAGAAAAAAGATTTGAAAAATTTTAATAGGCTGCACAAACCAAATACAGAAGGAAATAATCTGGGCAATTATAAGGCTGCAAAACCGATACATAAACAGAGTGAGAGAGAGAGAGGGGAAGAGGGAGAGAAGGAGAAAGAGTTAGAGAGAGAGGGACATGCAGCTGAAGAACTTCTTCAACAACTTCCATAGAAAAGTGTGTGCATTATGTGTGTGTGTGTGTGTGTCTGCGTGTGTGTGTTTGGTGTGTGTGCGTGTGTGTGTTTGGTGTGTGTCGGCATTCGCCTAAACAAATAAAGCTTGCAGCTAATTGCATTTGCACTTGTTGTGCGATATTTTCTGTTTTGAAATTATATGGACACGAGTGTTGAGCCCGAGACCAGCGACGAGTCACGAATGCCAAATGGGGGGATTCTATTCTCTATCTCTATCTCTCTCTATAACTATCTCTTTCTTTGCCATTTCTTTTGTTATACCCTAACGTATAGTCCACACAAAAATCCATCAAGCAATTTGTTGCACTTTGATTTTATTTTAGCCGATGGAATGTAAAATTTCTAAAATATATTTTAGATAATTATTTTATATATAAATTAGAATATTTTTAATAAATAAATATATTAGTATTACCAACAAAAATTAAAAACAAATAAAAAAAAATATTTTATATTTTATTTATGTTTCATTAAAATGAATTAAATTTTTATTCTATTAAACTTTTTATTTTTCAATTAAGTTGAGCTTAATAATAATTTTTGAATTGTGAACGAGTTGTTCTCATTTAAATGCACAGGAGAGTGTATTTGGTATTCGGCTTGAATCGATTTATCCTGAATTGTTTTGCTTTATGAGAAGACACATCATTTGTCATTTAACATTTATTTGTGGCCTTTTAGCGTTTGGCTTAATTGACTTTATCTGCAGAGTCTGCGGTGTCTACGGAGTCTAAAGCTCAAATTGTCTTATGATGTATGTGTTTATGTATATATGCATGTGTGTGTGTATACATACGTGTATATGGAGAGCATCATGTTGGTAAGCGAGCCATGTGTTATGGCCAATATCAATTGGCCATAGCGCGGAACATTTAGCTTCATTACGTCAAACCATTTGAAGTCTTCAAGCCATGCATGCGGCTCTGCACTGCACTGCAGAACCGTTTTAATTAGATGTAACCATAATAAATCAACAACAACAACAACAGCAACAACAATAAATGCAACAACTACAACAACCGCAACAGCAACAAGAGCAACAGCTTGCAATTGTTTTTCGTGTGGAGCGTGAGCCCAGGACACTTTTTTTGTTCCCATAAGCCACAAGACAAATGACGAGTCCAAGATCAAAAACTAAGAAGGAACAACAACAACAACAACAGCAACAACAACAACAACGGACAAACAACTCAACATGATTCTTGAAGAGCTCTCACCAAGATTCTTGAAGAGTTTTTTTTTTAAGATTCTTGGAGATTCTTGGAGATTCTTCCACCTAGCAGTTGGTGCAATGGACTAGAAGCGATTACATAATGGCAGATGAGCAGCAGCTGAGCAAATGAGCAATTGGCATGCAACCTGGCAGTTTGCCAGCCTCAGGCCTCGGGCCTCGATTGAGCAATGCGGCAATATACTTGTATCGTTCCTACCAACTATTGTATGTATGTATGTATGTATATGGGTACGTATGTATGTATGTATAGTCAGAGCCATGCGGCAATTGATCAATTCAACATTTCTACACTTCAAAGTGCTTGGCCAAGCCCAAATGCACTTAACCCGCTTGCAGCCAGCGTCCCCATACGGACACAGCCGTAATTCGCCAATAAATAAAGTGAATAAATTAAAAAAAAAACTTCAATCGTATAAACAAAGTAAATATATCAACTAACAAAAAAAAAAAAATAACGAAATATTATTAAACATATTTAATTACATAAATAACATATATAAATATTGTTAAATAAGAAATATGAAAATTTGTAATAAAAATAGTTCCTAATATTATTAACTTTTTTTTATTCAAAACAAAATAAAGAGGAATAAGCAAGACAAAGCACTAAACGCTAAAAAAAAAAACCAAACACAAAACTAACTTTAAAAAAAATAAATAATAAAAAATTAACAATTTACTGGTAGATAATAAATTTAATCATATCATATACATTTCTTAAATGATACAAATAAATCAAGCACAAGAATTATTTATAATTTATTTAAATAAATATTATGTGTATCAACTAAATAATAATTAAAAATTACTATATTCATAATTTATTTAATTGATTTTCTTATATTATTTTTTATTTTTCATATACTTGTGCAATATTTTTCATTGGGTTAAGTTAAGTGTTCAGTTTAAAATTGATTGCACCTTTTTTTTAGTTTTTTTGTTTTTTATTTTTTAATTTTTTTATCTTTTATCATTTTTTTCTTTTTTTTATCATTATACTCGTATTACAAATGCTTTCATATCGGGGCAACGCTTCGAATTTGGATGAATCTCCGATGATGCGGTGCACCCACGTCCCCGGGGCGCCACTTCGCTCAGCTAATGACACAAATTGCCACACCGAACCGAACCGATCTGCCCCGTGTGAAAGGGGCGGAGGGAGAGGTGGAAGCCGCAATTTCCAGACCCTGCGGGGTTTTTTGTCATGGATATATTGCACATACACATAAAGATAAATATATACATACATGCAAATCAGCTCATGCGTTTTTGTATGTGTGTGTGTGTCTGTTTTGCTCTCTTTAGGCCACTTGGCCAAGATGCAAGCATGTGTTTTTCTTTTTTTTTCGGCTGCTTTAAGCCGACTTTAACCCACATCAGGCAAGAACGACAACCGCCAACGCAGAGTCCAATGCCAATGCCAAAGCCAAAGCCAAAGCCAAAGCCAAGCACAGTGCCTGCTAGCATTTGACAAACGCCTAGGCCAAAATGCAAATTGCAGGCAACCAGCCCGCCGTCCCACCCTTCCCCCCCCCCCCTTCCCTTTCCCTGCCAGTCGGCACTCTCGTTAAAAAAAAAAGAACAACAAAAAATGAAATCTTAAGTAACTAGAAGCGAAACAAACACAGCAGTTCACAGAGCTCGACTACGAGATACCCTATACACATATACATATGTTTGTATTCAAAATGATATATATGTATGTGCATATATAAATATAGGCATGTGTATGTGTATGTATGTCTTTCTTTGCCATTTGAGGAATTTATTTTTTTTTGCTGCATACTGCATTTGCAAATCTAAATTACAGCTATGGCGTGGGCGGTGGGCGTGGCATTTAATTAAATAAAAACGAAAAACAAAAACTGCAATATTAAAAAGGTCAAGGGTCAAACTTATATTGTATATCCGACATATTTGTCCCTGCCTGCTACATGATTTGACAGAGATTCAGCATACCCTTTGCCTCGACTTTGTGGAAAGAACAAAACAAAATCAAAGCAGTAGAAGAAGAAGAGGAGCAACCCTAGAACTTGGACTTGAATTTGGGAATTTGTTAAACAACATTTTGAGGCAACACCAACAGCAGCAACAGAAATAATTGCAGCTGCAGCAACAATCGCAACGTCAACTGTTGCAATAAGAAATGCAACTGGTGCCGCAGCAGTAAGATAATGTGCAACTGCAGCAAAAAAATCAACAGCAGCAGCAGCAGCAGCAGCAGCAGCAGCAATCGCAGTAGCAACAACAACAACAACTGCAGCAGCAACAACAGCTGCAACTGCAACACCACCAACGCCAGCAGCAATCAGCGGCAAGTGAATGAGCTTAAATTGTCCATGGCTGCAGAGAACTGCTGTTTGTGGGGGGAACGGGGATGGGGGGGGGGGGGGGGGGCACGCTGAACTTGGGCGGAGAGGTGGTAGCTTGGCATGCGGCCTTGCAAAGCGCAGCATTCTGCAGTTGCACCAAACAACGCCCAGTAGCTCAAATTTTGCTAAACTCATATAAAAATTTATAATAATTATAAAAAATAAAAAATAAATTATAAAAAAAAAATAAACGTAAAATTCTTAGAAAACAAAAATCACAAGTTTTTGTTTTATTATTTTATATTAATTTTTTGTTACATTTTATCGTGAGTTTTGCTTCACTGTGCGGCGTCTTGAAGACGACGAAAAGCCGCAAAGAGCTTGCACGTTGACTGCGCTGACTCTGTCCCACTGTCTCACTGTCTCACTGTCTCACTGGCTGACTGCCTGGTTACCTATGTTGCATGCAGCGTGTTGTTGCCTCAACGCCCTCAGTACACTAGTATTATGTATATGATTGTTGTTGCAGTTGCAGTTGCAGTTGCAGCAGCAATTGTTGTTATTGCTGCCGTTGTCTGGTCGCTCGTCTGTGGAGCATCAAGGCACTGGGGCAGCGAGGCATCAAGTTCGCAACGGGCGACAGGAGCACGCAGCCCGCAAATTGAGCGCAGCCATTGCCAAAGATCTTCAACACGTGCGGGTTGTGGTAGTGGTGGGGGTGGGGCTGGTGCTGGGGTGGGGGTGGGTAGGGGAAGTGAGGTGTGCTGCAGAAGCTGCAGGGTGTTGCCGAGACTAAGACGGATGCAGAGCAACCGCAGTTATTTTGGTTAAGGCACAGATACAATACACACAATACACAACGAGAGATAGGACAGACGGACAGACGGACAGACGGACAAACATGCATACAGGCACACACATGCATGCATATATACATATACACAGATACACATAGACCCACATAATGTTGCATAGACAAGCTTCAATTAAGTTGCAATTGCAGTGATTGTTGTTGTTGTGGTTGTTGTTGCTGCTGCTGTTATTGTTGTTAAAATTGTTGTTGCTGTTGTTGTCGAAATTGTTGTTGCCATTGTTGTTGTTGCCGCTGTTGTTGCGCGTTGGCGGCATAGGAATTTCGCTGAATGCTGCCCACGCGCTGTCGCCTGTTGCTGCTGTTGTTGCAGTTGCAATTGTTGCAGTTGTTGTTGCAGTTGCTGTTGTTGTTCTTGTTATTGCTGATAAAGTCCAAAATGATGTACTACCCGGTGCTGGTGGATTGTTGCTTGCGTCTTAGTCTTAAGCAGAAGCACATTCGGCAGGAGCGCAGCGCAGGCGCATTGTGGCCCAAAATTATTTTAATATGATATATAAATAAATTAAACAATATCTTTTTGTATTATTGATTTTTTGTTGTTGTTGTTGTAATTATTGCAAATAGAAAACATTCAATTTGTATCTTCTAATATTTAATTATTATTTTTATTTTAAGATTAAAAATGTTAATTATTTAAAATTAATTATAATAAGAATAGTAAAAATAGTTAGAAAAATTGTTATTTTTATTAATAATGAAAATAATAAAATATTATCAAATTAAATATAATTAAATCAAAATAATTTAATTAAAAGAATCATGATTAAAAATAAATAAAATAAATAAAATGAAATAATTTTGTGTAGTATTCTCTATTTCCTCCTTTTATTTATAACTATTATTTTCATAAATATATATTTATTATTTTTTTTAAATGATGACATTCATTTATAAACTAAACCGATTCGAGAATAAATTTGAGAAATTACCAAGTGATTAAAGTTCCGATACGGATTGAAGTACACTTGGATCCGAATCCTCGATGGCGGCAAAGCGTCGGTTCATCTCGACGCGCAGATCGTTGGCATATTCCACCAATTCATTGATCTCCGAGTGGAAGTCGTGCATCTCGTGGCGCAGCTTGCGGCTGGCGAGGAACGTTTTGTTCAATCTGAAGCCTTTGGCAATGTTGGCATTGATGACGCGATTCGCTTCGGTCTTGGAGAGCTTCTTTTCGAGTAGGCGCAGGTAGCGCTCCTTGCAAATGGGCAGCTCCTTGACAACAATGAGACCCCAATCATAATAATCCTGGGTCAGCTGGCTCAACTTGTGCAGATCATGATTCTGTACGCAGATTTCAATCCGCATCTTGCGGACAAATTTGCGCATGCTGCGATAATTGCAAACAATTTCATTGATCTCGCATTGGATGCGATGCTGAACATGTTGTAGATTGCGAATCTCGAGCTTCTCTTCGCAGCTCAATTCAAGATTCAATGTGTCTTTTGGCTGCAGCTCGTCCTCGTCCTCGTGGTCATCGTCGGTTGATTGCTTCTGCTGCACCGCATTCACACATGATCGTCTCAGCTGCTGTGGTTCCGGCTCCGGCTCCGGCTGCACCACTGCCTGGAGTTGGGATTGGTCGTCAGACTGATCTAATTGCCCGGAGGAGCTCTCCGTTATGTCGCTATCAATGCGATTCTGGCGCACTCTGATGATCAATTGCATTTGCTCAATGCGTCTTATGAGGCAATCCAAATCGGTGACCAGCTTCAAAGTGCGATCCTCATCATCTGTCCGATCATCGGTTGCATCGGCAAAGGACAGCGTCTCCTGCTCCTCCTCCTCATCGTTGGGCGTAAAGCTCACATCGTCGTCATAGTGAAAGATCTCAATTTTGTGGCAGTGCACCCGATGGCTAAGCAAATCCATATGCTCCACCGGCACCTCACTGCAGTCCCCTAGCTCCACAAGGATATTCTCATCCGAATCGGAATTAGCCTCCGCCTTCTCGGGATCTTTCATTCTCTCCGCCATTATATATGCACCTATCTGAGCTATTCTCGTAAAATATTTTTATTTCAATTTCTTTGGGAATTCGTAAAAGATATAATCTGCCTATTTCTACTAAAATTTTAAATAATGTTCTTTTATTTAAAGTTTGTGATTGACAATTAACTAACGATTGCCGTAAATACAAAATCTTTTGCCATAAAACGTTCTAAACTTAAACTCAAAGCATACTTTGATATTTAATTTCTTAAATTATTTTCTACAATTTATTCTATTGACAAATTAAATCGAATCTAGCATTAAAAAACTTATTTGTTTTTTAAGACTAACAAAAAACAAAAAAATATGAATGTGTTTGCTTTTGTTAAAATATAAATACTTTACTTGTGGATAATCATCAGAAGTAATTTATTGTAATTTTTTTAATTATTATAAATAATTTGTTGAACTGTTTATAAATTTTTAAAGTCACTTTTAAGCTTATTTATTAAAACTAATTAAAAGAAAATATAGATATAATAAACTATTAATTATATATTTGTAAACTATTTTAAATTATTTTTTGAAATTTATGCCAAACTAAAAATATAAATAATAATTATTAATGTTTACAATTCTGTTATCTTGATTTTTTATAACTAAATATAAAATCTTATAATTTAAATTTATTTTGGTTTAATTTTTGGGCGCTGAATTCGCTACTGAATTAAATGGCTGATAAGAAAATTTATGGTTAGCTAGTTGGTCTGGCGGCATAATTGTGCACCCACATACACACACACACACACACACACACAC
>JBAMCR010000443.1:0-21974 GCA_037075045.1 Mulgravea parasiatica | reverse complement strand
GATAATAATAATAATAATAATAATAATAATAATAATAATAATAATAATAATAATAATAATAAGAGTAATAATAATAATAATAATAATAATAATAATAATAATAATAACAACAACAAGAACAATAATAACAGTAATATTGGCAGCAGCAGCTGCGTTATGTTAAATTTCTTGAGTTTGTGCTATAAAAAGTCCCAAATAATAGAAAATCGTTTGTTTTCTTCTTCTTGAATATATAATATTCAATTTTTTATAGCGAAATTATTTAATCGCAGGCCGAGCGACAAAGTTGCAGCAACAAACTGCGTTGCCATAAAATGTTTATAGCAAGTTAAGCTAACCGTTATGTTTCTCTCACCGCACCGTTGCGGCCATTGCCAATGGCGCTCAATTCACCACACATGACAGCGAAAGAGAGAGTGGGAGGGAGAGAGTGCGTGAGCGAAAGAGCGAGAGAGGGAGAGAGAAAGAGAAAGAGAGAGAAAGGGAACTGGCGCTGATTGAAACCAAATGAATGTCAATTGCTGCCAATTACGACCAATAAATGCGGGCAATAGTCAAAGCAAAAACAAAAACAAAAACACAAAGCAAAACTCACCACAGCCAAAAGAGAGACTTGCAAAGTACTTGCGGGTGTATCTGTGTGTGTGTGTGTGTGTGTGTGTGTGAGCGAGATGACGACAGGTGCGCACAGAACGGGTTTGTTTTTGTTTTTGTTGCGTTGCGTTGCGTTGTGTTGTGTTGTTTTGTTGTGTTGTCTGTTCTCTCTTCACGTTTTTTGTTCATTTTTTGTTTTGGCCGTTAACAGGCACCAGCAGCAGCAGCAGCGGCAGCAACAGCAGCAACAGTGGCAGCGCGGTCATCAGCAGCAGTTGGCCGCCGCTTGGCTCAGTTTCGGTTGAAAGCCAAAGGCGAGCGGTTGTCTCACGGCTTTTGTTGAGCTCGGCTACTCGCAGAGACATAAGCGAAGCGTAACTTAAAACAACGGAACAACAAGCGACAAGCAACAAACAGCAAAAAGCACACAATGACAACAACAATAAAGCGCGCGAATTAAAAGCACAAAACGCAGTGAATTAAAAAAAACCACGCAAATTATTTGCTACTCGAAAATTTTTTTTATTTGTTTTTATTTTAATTTGTGCCGTCGGCAAAAGTTGAAAAGCTAAAACACAGCTGAAGAAAGAGAAAGAGAAAGAGAAAGAGAGAGAGAGTGAGAGATTCAGATAATAAAAAAGAGAGAGAAAGAGAGAAAGAGAGAGAGAGAGCAGGAGAAGATATCGCGCGCGGAAGAGACAAGTGTTGGAGAATTTTGGCGCTACCACATGACCACAATGCCACCGGAAATGTCCACAACTACGGCAGCCGTTGGGGACACTCCGGGCGCCCTTACGCCATCGCCATCGCCAACGGCAACAGCAACGGCAACGGCAACGCAGGCGCCACGTTCGCGCTTTATGATCACCGACATATTGGCTGGCAGCGCTGCCGCTGCAGCCGCCGCTGCTGCAGCTGCTGCAATGGCCGCTGCGGCCGGACGCAGTTCCGCTAGTCCAAATGAAGATTGCTATGCGCCACCGCCGACACGTGATCCGCAGCTGCAACAGCAGCATCAGCAGGCGCAGCAAACACAACAACAGGCACAACAGCAGGCTGCACTGCAGCATTATCTGGCACAGCAGCAGCAGCTGTTGCGCTTCGAACGGGAAAGGGAGCGAGAACGCGAACGCGAACGCGAACGGGAACGTGAACGGGAACGGGAACGGGAGCAGTATCATCATGTGGCACCGCTGCTGGCGCACTTTCCGCCCAGCCACTATGCGGTGCTGCAGCAGCAACAGCAGCATCCACACGCGCATCTCCATCGGTTTGCCCGGCAAGCGGGTCGCGAGGGATCGCCTCCTCTGTCCAAGGATTGTCATTCCAATGCTGCGTGGAGTACGGTAAGTGATCTCAATTAAATCTGGCAATGACTACGATAAGAATGTGATAGAGTAGTGTATATATACATACACATACTCAAGCATATGATATGCACATATGTACATACATACATCCGTTAAATAATTCCATCTTTATGGTCCAGGGAATTCTTATACATTTTAATAGAATGGCTGTAAAATAAATATCCGATTATCCATTTAATTAATTGTTATCTCGTCATTTACTAATTAAATTAATTAATTAATGGGAACGGATTGAATTACTCTTATGTTGAATTTTTAAATATTAATAAATATAATGAATTCAAAATTGAGGCAAATTTATCTAAGAATAATTTCTAAAAAATAGTTATGAAGTTCGACGTAGTAGATACCCTATAAATTTTTTTTTAGAAAAGTTTTTACTTTTATTTTCATTCGGCAGACGTATTCATTATCTGTATTCATTTTATGTATATACATACTAGAAATCATTTACACTCAAAAAGAAGAGTAAAATGGGCCTCCAAATGAATGCATTCTGGCAGACCTCTAATACATACACATGTGCATATGTGTATATGTAAATCAATATTAAAGTATAATATAATAAAATTATTATTTAGACATAAATATACGATATATGGAATTTATATTCTTGTGAATCTATCTGACATTATGTTTAAGATGAAACTCCAATTTATTTGAAAATATTTAATTTCTCATCATAATATTATTAAGTAATCCAAAATTAATTAACATTCGATATTGGATTAAATGTTAATGTACGCGATCACCAGACTATACAGAACCTTATAGAGAATGTTTGTATTGTTATCTCAGTTCTCCCCTGTTGTCGCCGTTGTCTTCGTTGTCTCAGGTGTCACAGGTGTCTCTGGTTATACGATGATACCTTTTGCATCTCAGGTGTCTCGGTAGGTTATATTCCTATATTGGGTGCGGTTTGAATACTTTGGCTTATTCATATTTATTCATTTGTAAATATGGTTTTCTTAGTTAACTATCGTACAATTTACAATATAAAATGTTTAGAGAATATTTCTTGAATGAATCTGTTAATACATATATATATATTCATTGGCGATCTTAAATTACTCGTGTTGTTTATACTCGCTGTGGTTTGAACACTTTTGATTATACATGTTGTACATACATACATACATACCTATTCGTTGGTATCTGTAATTTTCATGGTTATAGTTAATTCAGATTCAGATTGAGATTCAGATATCCGTATTTCGATATATGTCTGTTTACTTTTAGGATGTGGTTTGAATAAATTCTTATTGAACATACTTGATTGATTAGTGATTGACTATTTACCAAATATTAATTAGTTATTTGATCCATCAAGACAATTTTTGTCGTTTTTCTCGTACAGCACATTAATTATTTAAATTTTATTGGTATAATTTCTTTTTTGTATATGTTTAAAGCAAATTTCTTTTCTTTTCATTTGATGCAGCAGCTGCAGCAACACCAGCAGCAACATCAGCAACACCAGCAGCAGCAGCAGCAACTTAATCCGCATCCGCAACATCCGCTCGCCCATCATCCGCATCATCATCAGCTGCAGCTGGAGCGGGAGCGAATTGAGGCGTTGCACCGCCATGGCGCCAATGTGCCCCTTGTTGCCGCTTCTGGTCATGTTGAGAGCCATGACGATCGATCCCGCTCGCCTCTCTTGCTGCACTCGCTGGGCAACAGCAACAGTAACAATAACAACAATAATAATAATAACAATAACAACAATAACAGCAGCAACAACAACAATAACATCAGCAGCAGTAGCGGCAACAACAACAACAACAATGGCAACACAAGCGTCTTGTTGCTGGGCGGAACAGGGAGCAGCATCAGCGGGGATCAGGCGAGCACCATCGATGACAGCGACAGCGATGATTGCGGTGAGTTCATGCATATACGAATGAATGGATGGATAACTTTGGGGAAAGGGTGTTTAAGGATAAGAATGCTCCTCCACGGTACTCCTCTCCTCCCCTCTTTCACTATGTCTAAATAGAAAGTTGATCAAAAGAGGAAGAAGCATTTTCTTTGTTTAGATTTTGAATTTAAACTTTTATTTATGCAATAATTGGGGGCCATACATATATGTACATACATATGTGTTCGGGTGGGATAATTTCAAAATAATTAGAAAAACAATAATATATAGAAATATATTACATAGAATGCAATTTAATATTTTATTTTTAAAAGAAAAAATATTATAAGTTGAAAAACAAACGAAAACTAATTCTGGTAGAATGATCAAAACTCTCTTCTTATACGTAATTTCAACGTGAAAGAATGTTTTCTCTCTGTATTTGAGTATATATATCTAACTATATATATATATACATACGATATACTTATATACAATTATAATGCTATGTGCTCATAATTTATGCGCTCGTGTCCCGATTTTCCATCTGATAAGCTGGCACAGATCAGATATTAAACATCGTTAAGATTGCATTTTATGAATTTTATTTTTACTTTCTAAGCAAGTGCTTAGCCAAGAGCTGAAGCTGATCATCTTGAACGTAATTGAGGATTATACGATAAGCGTTTCGGGTCAAATATTGTTTTCTAGCTTTTTATTTTTTCTGTTTCTGTTTCTATTTCTATTTTTGTTTTTGTTTTTGGCTTTTTTTGGTTTTTTTTTTCGCAATTTTCATGGCTCATGTCTAGCTGCGGTTCTCGTTTCCGCTTTGTGCTTAATCCTGCATTAACGGTGAACAAACGCAGTTGGCGCTGCAAGAAAACTTAAAGATTACAACAACAACAACAGTAACAACTTTTTAGACAAACGGCTTAGAGACTAAACTGACTAAAAAATTAAACAAACAAAAAATTAAAAAAGAAAATAACTTTCTTTCAGCACGTTGAAGATTTTATACCCTAACAATTTAACTCAATTGCCAACGGCAACAACTATGAACTATAATCATATACATACATAAAAAATGCATGCATTTACTGCACGAAGTTTGATTTCATCCCTTTCTGGAGAAGGGATGGCTATAAAAAATGAATAATCAAAAACAAAATAAAAGAAAGATTTACAAATAATTTTAAAACAAAAACAAAATAAAATGAAAAATTGTCTTAGGGCAACTTTATTGTGCATCCAAAAAAAAACTAAATGCATTTAATTCATCGTGTTAATTCACAATAAATTAGAATTAAAATTGAAATTGAAAATTGAAAATTGTTGAAAGCAATGACACATTTTATGACGAAATTGTATTTCCCCTCTGTAAGTGTAAATAATTCGAATGGGAAAAGCTGTGCTCAGCTAAGCACAGAGAAATAACAACAACAACAACAAATAAAAACAACAAATGGAAACAACAACAACAATGAAAATACGAAGAGCAGAGCACAGAAAAATCAAGTGAGCCCATGCAATTAAGTCAGTTCAGCTGCATAAGAGAAACGCTCTCTGTACGGGCTCTCTTCACGTGCATCTCAAAATCGTTAAAAAATGTTAGAAAAGAAAAAAAAAATACAATATAAGTATATATATTGGCATATATATAATACATATGTACATACATATATACTTAGACGGAATTGGGTTATAGTGCTTGCCATTTGTGGCGAATCACTCGAGTTGCTATCCTTGGAAAACGACGCCTCTGCATCACAGTCACTGGTAGAGTTACAGCCACAGTCACAGCCACAGTCACAGCAACAGTCACTATCACTGTCACAGTCACAGTCACTATCACAGGCGTGTTCCGCCCCCCTTTCAATGGCATTTTGCATGCAACACTTTAATTGATTTTAATGTGTTCAATGTTATTGTTATTGTTATTGTTATTGTTGTTTGTGTTATCGCTGTTGTCCGCTATTAGCGTTGTTGCTATTTGATGTTTGTTGTTCGCTATTATTGTATTGTAGTAGTAGTAGTAGTAGCTTTTTTATTATTATTATTTATTTGTTAAGCGCTTTTAAACGTTATGCAAATTATGACAAATTACTATTAAATAGTCGTAAACGTGCGTTGGAAATTGATTTCGCTGCGAGTTGTTTGAGTTGAAGCAAAACGTACGAGAAATGAGATATGCCGGATGCTGAGCCCACAGCAGAGAGAGAGAGAGAGAGAGAGAGAGAGAGAGAGAGAGAGTGTGTGTGTGTGTAAGAGATGAAGAGATGAGAGCATTGAAGCGATTGAGATTTGTTTATTGGTTTGGATTCGATCTCTTTTATTAATATTAATACAAAAATACTCCAGACTAAAAGGTTTTTAATTTGCAAAAATTTATATGTATGGTATATATATATGGTATAATTTACTTTTGTTTTTATTGATTTTTTTTTGTTTTGAAATATTTCAATTTAAGAAAATTCAACAAATACGTCGAATCTTTTACATGAGCGCAAATATGTTAATAAATCACAAATGTCTGTTCTCAATTGAATTTATCGTATTTATTTGCAAGAAATAGACTTTATAAACAAATAATTAATATTTAAATATTTATTCATGTAATTCAGTAGTTTGAGTAATGTAATAATAAGTGTACATACTCGCATGTATTGTAAATGAATGACATATTATATTATCCGTTAGTTTCATTGAGATATATATTGTTATATATTGATATACATATGAATATTTAAGCATATAAATTAAATATCTGCTTTTTTTTAAATCTCAAATTAAAATTGAGAATTAACGCAAATATTCACAGATCCCAAAACGATTATAAACATATTTTCTAAATGATTAAATCGAAACATGATTTCTATTTTGTATAATCTAAAATATCTCTGAGCATCATTTAAATTTAATTAGATAATGTGAGGCACACATCCCATACAAACCTACGTGTATGTACAAAACATACATACATACATATGTATAATACAATAGAAAGTTATAAGTTATAAGAAATAATCAATTAGTTGTATCTACAAATCGTTTGGCCGATATAATCGCTTCCATCTGAAATCTTATTATTGATTCGTTTTGATTAATCAAATTTTTAACAATTTCGATATAACAATCTTGGCAATTTCACGGGCAATTTTTTTATTTCGTTAGACTTGTGCCAAAGTCAATTAAATTTTCATCAAACGGCCTACATGTATGGTATGTATATGTATGTATGTGTATAGAAAGAGAGAGATAGATAGATAGATAGAGAGATAAAGAGAGAGATACGCCCCGCGTTGCTGTCAATTCTAGAAATTTTTGTTTTGATTGCACACACACGTCAAATGAAACATATTTCAAATCCATAAATGTTGTGTTGGTATTTCACACCAGCAGCAGCAATAAGAACAATATGCAGCCCACACACACACACACACACACACACACACACACATATACATATATATATTACAGTTGTGAGTTTTTTTTTAGCCCACGCTGCGAGCTTCGATTTCGACAAAAAAAAATGTACAGAAAAAAAATCACAGATTATTTTCCTTATTATAAATTTTATTAGGGCTGCAAATACAAAACAAAAAAAAAACAATGTATGTATATATATGAACAACTGGGTAGAGGCAAAAGAAGAAGAAGAAGAAGAAGATATAAAGAAGAGTGATAACCAAAACGTTGATTTTAACGGCTTAATCGAAGCCAAATAAAGAAAACCTAAAAAAATGCTCATTGAGTTGAAGTTTTTGTGTATGCTTTAGTTTTTTTTTTTTTTTGGTGTTTTTATTTTTTATTTTGTCTTTTATTTTTGTTAACGTTTTATTGATCGCAATTCGAAAAATGTTGTGGCTCACCTCGCTTGGCGGGATTTTTGGGTGACAGGCACTCGCGTGTCATTTGAGACGCGTGCGAGCGACAGTTGCCAAGGATTGGTTACTGCCCAGGATCGATCAGGATCAGGATGCGCCGTACTCGTACCCGTAGACGCAGACGCAGACGCAGTCGCACAGCGCTTTTGAAATTGAGCCAAAAGCTTGCTTGATTCGAGCCGCTTCTCAGCTGAATTTCAGCTTCAACTTGACCGTCTGCCAAATGAACTGTGCGCTGATTGGCAACGACAACGAGACGTTTGCATCACACTTCTTGCTGTCTCTCGCCTGCTTTATCATCTGTTGCGCTTTGCCTTTTCCGCTCTGCAACATCGATACTCTTCCAACGGGTACCGAGTAATACTAATCAATCACAACATCAGTCTGTCGCTATAATGTTCTTTGTTTATTGCATTACTTCAATTTATCCTAAATTAAAACTAATTTATTAATTATTTTATCTAATTGCCAAAATGTAAATGTTTTCTACATGGAAATAGAGCAAGTTGCATATCAAACAATACATAAACATCTTATAGAGTATATTTTATTCGGCGTGCATTTATTTATTGGGTTCATCTTGTGTGTGCATGTGTGTGTGCGTGTGCCATTAATTGAAATTGATATTTTGTTTTATTTCGTTTTTTTTAAAACCTTAACTTGAATTTTTCGTTGGCTTCCAAGCGAATCGTGCGCACTCAACGCACAGCAACAGCAACAACAACAACAGCAATAAAGACAACAACAACAACAACACCAAATGGAAGTGTATTAAAAAGTGCAATAATATACATACATCATCATGCATAAATTCATATACTCGTACACACAAACACACATACACACACATAAATTGTTAAGTGGCAGCAACAACGGCAACAAGTTCGTTGCCTAAATCTTTCGTTTCTTTGTTTAATTTGTGGATACGAATAATATTATTTCCTTCTGGAAATGTATATGCACACACATATATACATACATGCATACATGCATACATATGTAATAAGTATATTAAATTATAATATGCAGCGTTTGCTAAATTACCGTTATATAAGCTGTTGCTGTTGTTGCACTTACAGCTGCAACAGCTGACTGCATTTAAGCGTGCACATTATCAAAATGCTGATAAACGTTTAGCAACAACAATGAAACAAATAGCAAAAACAACAACAACAACAACAATAGCAACAAAACAAAACAAAAACAAGAAAACGAAAGCCAAGTAAGAAGGCAAAACGAATAAACCAATTGTTGTTGTTGTTGTTGTTGCTGTAGTAGTTGCTGCTTTAATTAAAATGCAAAAAGGCCAATTGCAAATGTGTTGCTGCCATGCACAATTAAATGCAGACGAAGGCAGTCAACAGCAACAATTGCAACAACAACAACAGCAACAACAACAACAACAACTGTCCGGGAAGAAGGCAATTGCAGTTGTTACTGTTACTCACATTTTGTTGTTGCTGTTGCTTTAGTTGTTGCTGCGGCTGTTGCTGCTGCTGTTGCTGTCTGTACACTTAAGCATGTTTAATACAGTTTAGCCACAAGCGCTTAATTACCAATGCAAAGGCAGCCAAAAGCCAAAGAGTGGCCCGGAGAGCGAAGAGCGAAATTGTTTTATAAGAGAGTTTCAGATATTGCGGAAATGTTTGTTCGCTGACTTTTGGCTAGAAGCGCCGCACTAGCAACAAGGGGAAGACAGGTTTATTTTTTTCGCATGTGTATGTGTTGTTTTTTTTTTTAATTTTGTTGTTAAATTGTTTTTCCTTTGCAGCCATGTGCCTCGAAAACAGTTAACACTGATTGGCATTGAGGGCAGCGGGTAGACGTTGTGGTAGGCGGATTGCATTGATGTAAAGCTCTCTAAAGTCGATGGTCGCTGTCTTCTTCTTCTTCTACTTCTTCGTTTGTGTACGAGAGAGAGAGAGAGAGAGACAGAAAGAAGCCGCGATAGCAAATGAGCAAATGAGCAAAAGAGAATGGTGAAAGTGAAAAAGAGAGCGAACGAATCATTTCTTTTACCAAAGTTGTTGTTGTTGTTGAATTCACTAATTCCCAATATTAATGCAGCTTATGGAACTTATGTGGTCGAAAGAGTGGAAAAATTCTTAAAAGTTAGAAAACATTAATATTAATTAATATTAATAATCGTTACTAAAGTAACTAACATAAACCTAACCGAGCTGAAAGATTTAGCTATTGCCTTGTACATACTTGTACTTGTTATTCGTGTTGGCGAATGATGGCGAATAACATACAATACAATAGAATAGAATGAATATTTGAGTTCGCAAATGAAACTGGGTGATATTCAGTGTATGTACTCGTACTCGTATGTTTTATAATATATATATGCATATACATTAGTATCATATAGTATTATTTCGCTGAAATCAATCAATATGATCGAACTAGTGGAAGTGAGTTGAATCATGAGTACTTTAAGCATTCGTTATGCGATTTGTTAAGCTTCGTTTCACACGTTTCACACAAGCATAAATCAAAGCTGAAGCTAGTTGTTATTGTTGTTATTGTTATTATTGCTATTGTTGCTATTGTTGCTGTTGTTGCTGTTGTTGTTGCAATTTGTGCTCATAAAGTGTTTAATTGCAAATTAGCAATGGCATGCTACAGGTAAAGGCACAAACTTGAAAGCAACTTTGTTATTATTATTGTTGTTGTTATCGTTGTTGTTGTCGTCGTTGATTTTTCGTTTTCTTTGTCTTTGTTTTTAACTCTTTGCTTTTTGCTTTTGTTTTTGTTTTTTATATGTTGCATGTATTCCTGCTATAAAATTAAACTGCGCGTAAATCTGACCCGCGAGAGAAAGAGAGACAAATATTGTATGAGAGACAGTGGCAAAGAGAGAGAGAGAGAGAGAGCAAGAGAAAGAAAGGGTAGGGGAGAGATTCAAAGTTTAAAAATAAAAATTTTTTTTTGTTTGTTTTTCCACTGTTTTTTTTCTCTTGTTGTTGTAAACAATTGATAATAGTTTTTATTTTTGTTTCTGTTTTTGTGTTTCCTTTCCATTTAGGTGGCAAAGATGACGACGGCGAGGATAGCCTCAAGAACGGGAACAACGGCGCCAATGGTGACTCGCATTTGAGTCTCAGTCTAAGCAAGAAGCAGCGCAAGGCGCGGACCGCCTTTACGGATCATCAGCTGCAGACGCTGGAGAAATCCTTTGAACGGCAGAAATATCTGAGTGTTCAGGATCGCATGGAGTTGGCTAATAAGTTGGAGCTGAGCGATTGCCAGGTGAAGACCTGGTACCAAAATCGCAGGTGAGTTGCCGCCGTGTCGGCACCTTTGACTTCTCATGCTTAACTGGCCAACGGGATGCTAGCCAGCGCGAGGGGAACCAGGGGATGGACATCAAGTCTATAGAATTGTGTGGAAATCGTGTGTGCTAATCAGCGCCTTTTATGGAACCGCCCATTTCTTCGCGCACTTTTCCAATAAAAATCATTTTAATGGCCCAACCAAAGTACTTCTACCGGTCCTCGGAGGCTTCTTTGCACCCCCGTCACCATCCCGTCAACCCCTACGGCCCAAGCACCCCAATCCGGCGCACCAGCCCGCACAGCCACGCTCCCCGCACCGAACCGGTTCGGAATCAACTTGGCGCTGTTTATGCGTTTTGTTTTTATGCTGATTGCTTAATTTGCTGCATTTTGCGCAAGAGTCGTAAAATGCTTTGCTGTTTATTAAATGAGTTGTTTACTTTTTTGTGCGCCACTCGCCGCAAGTTTGTTGCCTAAGTCTTTCGTTTTTATATTTTCGAATATTATTATTTTGTTTTTTTACTCTTGTCTTTTTTTTTCTCTCTCTCTCTCTCTCTCTCTCTGTTTTATATATTTGTTGGTGGTTTTATTTCTTGTGTTTTTTTGTTTTTGGTTATTTTTATTTTATTTTTTTTTTGTTTGCAGTATCAGGGGCAACTCGGCGTCATCCGCTATTCAATTCGATTTCTAATAGTCTTTGTGGATGGATGCTATGGCCGCTCTTTAAAAATAGCCACAAAAGCCGCTGCCTTATTACGTTTAATAGCATTTTATTTTCGTTTTTAATTATTGCCCAATGACTTGTCACATTTCGTTTGGCATTAACAGCGCCAGCTCTGAGCTCTGTGCGCAGAGCAGAGCACCGACAGAGACTCGAGAGATATGAGAGACATGAGAGAGGCGACGCATCGTCTTCTTGGCCACTCGACAACTCGGCCACTCGCTGAGCAAAACCCAACCGGATATTGAGAATGATTCGCAACGGCAAGCAATCTAATGCCAATCGCAACGACTGGCGAATGCTCTGCCTTCGAAACATGACAAAATTCAACGAGCAACGAAACATTCTCATAAAGTCGAACAAAATATTAAAAAAAAAAGTTTTTTATTTATTTTTGGTTTTATGACAAACAATTAAATCAATTATTTATTTATTTACAATAATTATTACGCTTCTTGGCCAAATGCCTGACAGAGGCAATATGCTTTGACGCTTTAGGGAATTGAAAATTTAAACATTTTCACAGCTGCGTGCAATGAATATGCGAAAATTGCACTTTGGGTTTATTTGAGGTTTAATTTTTTTTTATTTCGTTTGTGCTTCTTTTTGTTTTTTTTGTTGCTGTATGTCTTCTATTTTTTGTTCTGTAGGCTAGGCTCGCATGTGGCTGGCGCCTAGAAACAATTAAAGGATTTGCCAAAGATACACACAGTATGTAGGTATATAGTATTTGGTACATACATGCACGTACTCTTTACAGGCTTGTCGGTGTCAATTAGGCTTCGGTATTAGGTATTAGTCTACAGATACATCAGTCGTCCTCGTCTTCGTCTCCATCTCCATCTCTGTCTTCGTCTTCGTCTTCGTCATCGTTTCAGTTTCAGTTTGAATTTGAACTGCAATCCTGGTGGGCGTGGGCGCGTCCGAGCTGCAAGATAAATGACAAAACAATTAAGTGCGAAATATAAACAGCAATAATAGCAAAAAGCAGCCACTCGTCCCCGTTCATCCTGCACGTCCTGCTCGTCCTAGCTGCCCCTCAGCAGGCGGCCAGGACACGCGCAGTCAGCAGGATGAGTCGGCACTCTCGGCCATGATTAATGATAACAAATATTTCCCGCCATTTGCGGATTAGCCTAGATCGAAGTGTTCTTAATTTTCGTTTTTGAATTTACCTTTCCCTTGTTTTTTTTTTTTTTTACTTTTTTAGCATTCGTTGCGCTGTCTCTTTCGCACTCGCATCTAATTAACTGTTCCGTGTCGTTTGCTTTTTTGTCTTTTCGCAGAACCAAATGGAAGCGCCAAACGGCTGTTGGCTTGGAGCTGCTCGCTGAGGCTGGCAATTATGCGGCCTTTCAGCGTCTTTATGGCGGTGCCACGCCCTATTTGAGCGCCTGGCCGTATGCTGCAGCTGCGGCGGCACAAACGCCACACGGTGCGCCACCGTCAGCGATTGATATTTATTATCGCCAAGCGGCAGCGGCAGCTGCCCTACAGAAGCCAGCGCTGCCCGCAACGTATATGTATCCGAGCCGGATTCCGGCGGGCATGGCGCTGCCGGGCATGCCGCCGCCACCCGGTGCCACGCCCATGCTTGGCGGCTACTATGCGCCCTCGCTGGCGCCGCGTGAACGTTCGCCCGCGACCAGCCAAAGCGCCAACAGCGAAGCGGACTATGAGCGCAGCAGCAGCAGTCGACAGCGACTGCAGACGCCCAGCCCGCCCCTTAATCCAGGCAGTCCACCGCCACGCAGAGAACATGGCATGGAGGAGGCGCCGCTGATTGGCAAAACGCCGCCACCGGAAGCGGAACGTGACGATTTGGCCGTGCCGCCAGCGGTGGACGTTGATGAGGATGAAGAAGATGATGAACTGGCGCTAGAGGTATGAGCGGTATGTAGCGCTTGGCATTGAGCTGGATCTCAGACGGCGCGGCGATTCAAATGGGACTTGACTGAAGTAAGCTGAGCATCGATTCTCTCGTAACTCAAAGCTCTCAGCAAATTTTCAGATCGAAAATTCTCGTTAATCTCTCGCATCAAGAAAAAACAAAAAAATCTATCTAAAAATGTATCTGAAATGTATATGATATTATGAGTGTATACATACACATACACATGTATACATATGTATTGCATATACATATACAAAAAATATTTTTTTTAATCTAACTATTTAAAAAGTAGCCTAAAGAATTTTTGTAAATTTTTGTAAATGTTTTGTATATAAGAAAAAGGAAAAAAAGAATTGCATCATTTTTTTTCAACCAAAAACTAAATTTTTTTTCAAAGTTTTTTTTTTTTTTTTTTGTGCCCTAGTCTTAAGACGTCTATTGTGTGTAGAAATAAATAAAAGAAAAAGAGCAATCGAGAGCAAAAAAAAAAAAACAAAAAATAAAAATAAAATAAAAATCAAAATCAAGAAAAAAAAATTGCAAGAACTTTTTGTTTTTCCAACTGTTTGTTAAGTGGCAACGAGTGCTACCGAGTGCCGCCGAGTGTTTCTCGGCAAATAGCGATTGAGTCCTGAGCCTAATGCGACCTGACACACGAGTCCTGCGCCCAGCCCAGCCCCGAACAGCCCCGCCCCGCCCTGGCCCGGCCCGCTTTTTGTTTCGTTTCAGAGTCCTCCCCATCGATGGGCCACTTGGACCGCGGTGAGCACTTGAAAAACTGTTGCATTTTGGCTGCCATGGGAAGCGCGTAACGTGCTTTAAACTGTGCCACCACTCACAAATTGTTAACATTTGCCAACTTTCAACATTCTGAGGCAGCTTTGTAGCTTTCAACATGCAACCAAAGTCGCTGAGCTCTCTTGAAAAGACGCCGCACTCGAGTGGACGACGCCGTAACGTTTCTAATTGACTTGCAACCCTCGAGTGAAGGTCTTCTAATTGTGATATTGATTCTGATTCAGAGAATACATTTTCATTTTCATTTGCAATTTCAATTTCAATTCCAATTGTGATTTCTTACTTTTCAGATACCCGATTTCAATTCACATTCATATTCGGATTCGCATTTTGAATTGGAATCGCAATTGGTTTTATATTTATATATATATATATATATAACATACATACATATTTGACTTCGTAGCATTTACCCCGCTGTTTGTTTTGCCTGTTTACATGCCGCTTGCCATTTTCGCTACTTTTATGACAATGTTACTTGCCGCATGTTGCACACTTAATTTATGGGGTTGCGGCTAAGCGAATTCAATTTGCGCTGCCTCTCAGCGGCAGCCACCCCGAACGAGTCCATCATCCGGCTACAGTCAATTCGCAGAATGCACACTGATCCCAAACACTATTAAAAATTGTACAAAAATATCAATTATTTTTAATGGTGTTTTTTTTTGTTTTAAATTTAAAATTAAAATTTTATGATCTTAAAAAATATCGACTTTAGTTTATTTAATTTAATGCTATGATTAGCTGGGGCACAGTTTATTGGTTTATTGATTTCAATGATACCACTGTGCATGACTTGCCACTCGACGGACGGGTTTTTGTTGTTTTTTTTTTACTGTGATACACCGTGGTATCCTGGCTGCTGCGTGAAGGACCTAACGCAGCGACACAGCGACACAGCGACGCATCGCCGGAGTCCTTGTCAAGTGCGAAGGGATCGACTTTGTGCGTAGAGCGTACAAGCTAACTTCTGGAAGTCCTTGTGTATTTGAGTCCTTCTCGGGCATAACGCCTCTGTAACAAATTGATTATTTGTTGCGGTTTTCTTGCCATCGATTTGAATTTTTATGAGTGGTACTCATAAATTTATGAGTGCCTCAAGACCGTGCGAAAGTTTTGACTTTTGCCATTCCAATTCGTTGGCCATCAAACTGAAATCAATACGGCGTACTGCAACTGGGCAAAGAGGGCAGTCGCACCACTGTGCACAGTGTGATCGCCATGTGGGGCAGCTCTTCATCTTTGAATTGATACAATTAATTATTTAATATTCAATTATTATAATTTATTAATCTTGAATTCAATTTAACCATTAAAACTAAAATTCATATGAAAAGAATAAAAGTAGAAATGGTAGAAATGATAGAAATGAGAATAGGTTAGCTGATTGATTCATTTGTTACATCAAATTTGTTTATGTTTTTTTCATATTTATCTATTATATTATATAAACCATATACACTTGCATATTTGTAGCAAAACAAATAAAAATAATTCATCCAAGCCCAATTGTCATATTCCAGATACAATAACTTTGTATATATATAAGATTTATTGATTTATTGATTAAGTGATTTAATTATTTAAATAATATTGCCAATTAATACAATTTAAAAACATATAACTAATACTATATTGCGTCTTCTTCTGTTGGGTGTAGATGCCATATTTGTACATATAATTCATACATATATATACAAGTGTGTACGTACATATGTATGTATGTAGACAACAATTATAGTCTTATATCTTATTATCCTGTTCTGCCCCGCCAGCTGAAGCTCTCAACATTTGCATCATAATGGGGCATTACAGCTGTGCGGGTTTGGGTTTAGGTTGTTTTTTTTTTTTTTTTTGATTGAGTATCTGGTGCCACGCACAAGATATTTTGGCAATCGCATAATGTGCCCCATGGCAATCACATTGTATGTGCCATAAATTGACAAAATGCTTTCACACCGGAAGCTGATGCAATGCGCCAAGCGCCGTCGCAGCTTTTCCTGGTTAATCGGTGACTTTTGTTGGACTCCAGTTGGATGTTATGTCGCTTTGTTATGAGGCTTCTTTGTCAGGATAATTTGTCACAGGACATAAGAAGTAAAAAACTAACTAAACCAAAGAGTCGTCTTCTTGTGCGCGGGGGTGGGGGAAGAGGAGAGAGGCTGCCTTTCATTACACAGGCAATTTGTTGGGCACAATGCCGCCTGCCGCTGTCTGCCGCTCGCTTTGGACGCAGTTGCTTCCGTAATCGATAAATTTGTTAGCTTAAATGCGTGTTTATCAAATTTGATGACAACTGGCACAGACGCCCCCGCACACGCGTCTCTACATCAACGTCAACAGCCGGAAGCTGGCAACATCCCCCACTACCCACCACCCACCACCCACAACCAGGCATCGTACACCACCCGGACCGGAAGGCGGCGAAATTTATATTTATTTACGCACGAGCCGGAGGTCAAGGGTTCACCCGTTGCCAACAGGGGGTTAAGGTTGCGGCAAGGTTAAATCTAAATCAATATTGAGTCACAGTTGTTGCGCGCCGTCTCCTCTTTAGTTTTTTGTTGTTGTTTATTTTTTTTTTGCCTTTTCGGCTCCTTTTTTGTCCGCCCACTTCAGCTGCTTGGCGGCTGCCTTTAAATTATTGTAAATGGGTTTTGCGGCGCCAGCAGCTCCAGAAATCGATTTGCCGGTGGCCCCCAACGCCACTTAAACGCTGCAAATTACCCCCAACCAACTGTGGCTGCGGCTTTTGCCGTTGCTGCCACTGTTGCCGCTGCAACTGCAACTGCAACTGCAACTGCAACTGCAACTGCAACTGTTACTGTTATTGTTATTGTTATTGTTACTGCTTTGCAGCAAGATCAGAAAATGCAAGAGCGGCGGCTACTGGTTTTGAACCTGCGGCCCAATTTGCATGCTAAAATTCAGTTGCAGATACAGATGCGAATACAGATAAAGATATAAGTGCAGAGAGAAAAACAGATACAGATACAGATACAGATACAGATACAGATGCAGATGCAGATACACAAATGCAAATATTCAGTTTTCGGCTTCATCTTCGATTTGCAATTCGCTTCGCAATTGCATCTGCGGTTTACCAATTTTCAATCAATTCTAACTGTGCAACGCAATCAGAATTATTCGCAGGCACCCGTCTCCCTCTATATGTGAGGGTGTGGGGGCTGATGCGGGGGACTGGTGGAGTCCTCGCCAAGGCACACGCCAATCTGTATGGTATGTACACAGTGGCACCAGTTGCGCTCTCCCTTCAATTATTATTGCCTTTTCTTTAATATTTATTGTGTTTATTGAAGTTGTTTTTTCTTTTCTTTTTTGTTAAATGCAAATTTGTCTAAATTGACAATTTCAAATCATAATAAACAATTTGTAACATTTTCTTTTGAAACTGTTTTCAGATATTTGACTTTGTTTTGGTTTTGTTTTTTCTAAAACCAATTTAGTCTTAGGCCTTTTATTAATCAATAAATAATTTTAAATTTTAAACCTTTTTTTGTGAAATCCAAAGCAAATATAATTTATATTTATCGTAGATTATTTATTTATTAATTATTTAAACCAACAATAACTAAAGACAATAATTCTTATTTATGCGTTATTAAAGAGTTATTTAAAAATTTCAAATTTTTTTCACAATTTTAAAATTAAAATTATGTTTATTCTATTAAATAAACTAAAATTTAAAATACAATGAATGATTTAATTTTTTAACTTTGTTTTCTCTCAATCTAATTTTTTACATTTATTTTTAAGATATATAGAAAGAAGGATAAAGAATTTGAGGATAAAATTTTGGGGTAAAAATATAAATTTAAAATTGTTAAATTTAACAAATTGAAACCACTGTGAAATGTATGCACATATGTATGCATGTATATATGTATGTGGATGTATTGTATGTGTGTGTATGGTATGTGTATCTCAAAAGGTTCTCACAGCTCAGACTGGCTGGAACATGGACTGGAACTGTGATTGTGACTGGAACTGAGACTGAGACTGGAGTTGAGGCGCTGATGCGTAAGTCGATACTTTTCATTTTTATTTTTATTTTTATTTTTTGTGTTTTTTTTTTTTGTTTTTAACTTATGTGGAGCGCCAGGGCCAAGTGCCGTTAGCCGAACTGTGGGCAATTGCTGCGTGTGGTCCCTGAGATTTGGCCGAGGACTCCAAAAGTGAAGCCTTTGTTGAGTGCGGCACGTGTCGAACTCTGAAATGGACTTTGCCACAGTGCAACAACTACAAAGACTGTCAACTGAAGTGTGACTAAACAGCGCCTACGGCCACATGACAACAACACAAAACTAACAACAAAACGAAACTGCGAGGGGCGACAGTGTGGCAGTGTCAGGAAGACTTCGAAGGACGGACTACGGAAATATGGACCACAAGCTGTGCGAGGTGCCAGCGGCACAATAAACTTGTGCCGAAAATTGTGAGTCCGTTGCACACGTTAATGGCCAAACAAAAGCCAAAACAATGGCCAGAATGCAAACAGTTGCACATGGGATCCAATTACCCAGAGCTGAAGTCGACAACTGCTCCGACTTCGGCTTCAACTCCGACGCCGACGTCGACTCCGGCTCTGGTTCTAGCTTTGACTATAGCTGCGAAGCCAACTGCGACTGCGACTGCGACTGAGACGGCGATTGCAACTGCAACAACGCGTTGAGTCAATTTCCAATTGTGGCACGGCCAAAAAGGCAACAGCAGGCGCACTGAGCCAGTGCCAATGGCAGCAACAGTGGCTGAGGCAGAGGCAGAGGCAGAGGCAGAGGCAGAGGCAGAGGCAGAGGCAGAGGCAGGGGCCAGGGGCCAGACACGCAGTCCTTTTGACACGCCATATTCCTGCTATACGGGGGATGAACGCCGAGGGTTGCCCTAAACGTTCATGAGACCAAATTGTTTTCGTTTAAATATTAAAAAGTAAAAGTATCTTAAGTTTTACGATATGTTTATTTATTATTGTTTCATATTACAAGTTGTATGAAGACATGCAACTATGTATATATTTATTTATTTATATTATATTTAATAACAAAATATGACATCTTTTGTATTTATTGTTGATAACTTAAGCGATGACGTCACTTCAAGTCTACTCAATGGAACAATTCTACAACAATGAGGACATTTTAAAAATGTATTTTTAACTGAAATACTCTTGACTGAATTACTTGAGGCTGGGAATTTGTGTGGCAACCGTCGTGGGCGACCTCGACATGTTCACAATTTGAATACAACAAGGATCGGCCGTGTCCTTGGCTCGTGCTCGTGCTGCTGTTTTGTCCCGGCGCTGAGTATGTAAAATGTAATTTTTGGCCTTAATTCCTTTTGTGTTTGTTTGGCTGCTCGTTTGTTCGTTTGCTAATTTGACAGTTGTCAGCCGCATTCGCCGTCAGTTGGCCAATCCACAGGAATAAGCGCAATGGTATTGGTGTTGGTATTGTTATTGGTATTGGTACAGCTTTATCCATATGCCTATTTTCAAATATATTTTCACATCTATTTCTATTTCCATTTTCATTTCCATTTCCATTTGTATATGTATTTCTATTACCATTTTCATTTCCATTTCTATTTCTATTTCGATTTCCATTTCAATTCGAATTTTCATTTCCATTCATCAAAATTGGCTTTGGGTGCGAGAGGGAGGCCTCCGGCTCATAATAATTTGTCATCAATTAGCTGAGGGTGTTGATGTGCGCGGTAAACCAAGTGTAAGGAGCGGCAGCAGCCAGGAGCACCCCGTCGTCGTGTAGCATACGCTATGTGACCAGACCAACCCGCCCGCTGTCAGCACTTGTGGAATGGATGTGAATGTAGATGTGGATGTCACTGTGAATGTCGATGTGAATGTCGATGTGAATGTGTATGTGAATGTGAATGTTACGTTAATGCCCTATTTTGCTTCAAGTGCTTGCCTTTTCGTATTGTTGTTGCTGTTGCAAATTACTTTTGATTATTATTTTGATGTACATTTTATTTCCAATCTTGAATTCCCACAGCGAACAAATGCTAAAGCGTTCAATATAAAGGGTGGTCGGGGTGGGGAAGGGGCAGCGTCCAGCAACTGGAACTTTGTAAGCGTCTCAAATTACCAACGAAATGCGGCAATTGTTGCATGCACTTGAATCCTTATAGGTATTTGATTACATGCCCTTGATAAAATTGATTTCTCAAAATAATATATATACATTGTATATTTTTTTTTTAAACAAATAGTTAGAGTAAGCGAGAGAGATTAAGAGAGAGCATGAAAGTGAGAAATTGGATGACATACAAGCGCTGAAATTCCTATGACGCTATTATGATTCTTGTTTTTAAAGGTTTTCGTTTGAATTAGTGTAACCATAAGGACCTGTATATTGATCGTGTGTCACCCTATATCTTTTCAAAATCGGTAGCCAACATTATTCCATCAATCGCAACTGGGAAAACAATTTCATCAATTATTATTATCGGGATTCATGAAAATAACGAAACTTCATTTCAGTTTAAATGTATCTGAAAAATTAATTAATTAGAGTACTGAAATAAATTGATTCTCGTTTGTTTTCGATTCTATATATACCGCTTAGGGCTATACTCGTATGTATGTCAAAAAAAAAACAAAAAAAAGAAAATATAATACTGTGATCCGATTATTTTCTCATACATCATATAGGCTTCTTGATAAATAGAAATTTGCAAATTGATCTTCCTCTTCGAGGGATTATATGCTTAACATACTCGTACATACGGCTGCTGTGAAAAATTTAAGATAAATAATAAAAATGAAATAATAATAAATAAATAATTTAGCGGCACTTATCTTTAGGCAAAATGTTAACTTAATTAGATAATTACTTAAAAGTCATTTTAAACAAAACAACAAATGCGTCCACTGACAAAGGCTGTCGTTAAATGTGTTAAAACGGTCAGCTCAAGTTCGATGGCAAGGCACTAACGGCGGCACCCATTAACACTCGTGAGTGTTTTAGTGAATGAAATGGGAAACGACTAACAAGAGAAGAGCCGGGCAAGAACGAACACTGACATGCACACATAGCATATGCATGTATTGTGTGTTCGTACGTGTATCTATGTGAAATGAAATCGAATCAAATCGAATTAAATCGAATTCAAGTCGAAAACAAAACCTGGAGGGCACCACATTTAATGAATGCACAATCTTTTATATGTTGAAAATTGACTTAAATTATTTATTAGCGAATAAAATTAAAAACTTAACGCTATAAAAGTGTTAAAACCACTTAGCAAGCCATTTGCCAGACTCGAAAGCAAAAACAGAGACAGACACCAATGCAGATACTCTGCCAGATTGAGATACAGATGCGCAAATGTATATAGATACAAAAGATACAAATACAAAAAGACAGATACACTTATAGATGCCGATACATATGCAGATACTTCGACACAGGAACAAAAAAAAGATACAGATACAGATACAGATACAGATACTGATACAGATACAGATACAGATACAGATACAGATACAGATACAGATACAGATACAGATAGAGATACAGATACAGATACAGATA
>JBAMCR010000442.1:0-22001 GCA_037075045.1 Mulgravea parasiatica | reverse complement strand
TAATGATAATGATAATGATAATGATAATGATAATGATAATGATAATGATAATGATAATGATAATGATAATGATAATTGGCTTGCATTTGATGAAGGTAATCCTAAAAGAACTTTTGTATTTAATATTAAAACGCAGTTGAAATAAAAAATTGAAGGCAAATCAATTTTTTTATGGTAATTATGATTTCCGTTAAAACTCGTTAGCGAATTGAAATGGGAATTATTTAATGTCAACAATCTTAAATAAACAATGAAAAGCGAAACTTTTTTATAGCATGAGATGAAAACCTAAAATAAAAAAGCTTATGAACAAACGGCGTTTTAAGTAAATGGCTGTAAGCTTTTTATTCAAATGTTATTCTACAGTAATTGTTATTCATGTTGTGTATGATTGCTCTCAAAAAAAATGAGTTGGGGGTTTTTTATTGCCTTTTGATATTATCAAATCGTTTTTGAATTGATTACATGAAATGGGAAAAGTTTTAATTGCTTTAGCATTTAATTTTGTGGATGTGTCCAGGTGCTGTTGCGCATTCACGCGCTTACGAATGAATCATTCATTAAACATTCATGATGTTAATGACTAATCAACAACGTAGCGTCTTCAACGGGCATGCTGTTTGATGAGTGGAGGGATTCATTAGCTTAGTGGACTAATGAAATTACATCTATCGCATTTGGAGTCCTTTATCTGTGAATGTCCTTGCCCCAACATTTGCAGCACAAGTCAATTAAACATACTTCACATCCACCGTCTCCATTTCCAATCCCCCCCCCCCAGAGATACCTTGAAGTACCGACTTCTTGGATTTTTTAAAACTTTCGTGAAGGCCACAAAATGCAATCTCGGATGCAGCATAAAAGTTTACCCGACAAATGCCGTTGAAATAGGGGCAACAATTGCCATTAAACGAAGCACACATACAAACACATATACACACATACTTTTCCTGTATGGGTATTTGAGGCGTAGGAGGCGTGGCTGTTCAACACATGTTGCTGCCAGCGCTTTAAGGCAACTTTGTGGCAAGTTTCGTACACTGTACAAAATCTGCATTTGTTCTTAAATTTTGTTTTAAGTAAAGGAAATCAAGAACAAGATTAGCTAAAAAATAAAACTTATTTTCCTTTTTTTAAATCAAAATAAAATTTTTAATTATAAAAATTAGTCCAATCGGAAAAAAAAACTACCCAAGTCGTTTTTGGCCTGTTGAGGAAATTTTAAAAAAATTAAAATAAAAAAAAATTGAATTGAATAAAATAGACTTCAACAGGATAAAAAACAAAATCCTGGTAAAAGTTTTTCAAAAATGAAAATGGGTGAAAAATATATCTGAAAATTTTATTGTTGGCTTTGTTTTTCGAAATTGTTTGTTAAAATTTTTGGACGGTGCAAGAAACGAGACAAGCTTATATCATGTGCTACAGCCAAGCGCAACAGCTGCCTGCCTGCTTTCAGTAATTTACTAACACACACACACATACACGTACATACATATTCAGCGTTATTCAACACTGACACCACACGGTCCGCGTCCCTTTTCCTTGCCACGCCTCAGCTCGTCTAGCCTAATTGCGTATATTTTGGGGCTGACTTACAAGACGTTGTGGCTACAAGTTTCAATTCGAGCGGATGGGGGGACGCTAGAGGGGGTTCCACTTCGAATGGATGAACTGGTTGGCTGGGGGTTGGTTGATGGGGCCAGAAATGTGACTTAGGACTTAGGGGTGTGTGGGTGGGGGCGGTTGTTGAGCGGCAATTGTTTGGGCGCCAAATGAAATTTACATTTTTGACTTCATTTAACTTGGCAGCTGTTTGTGGTGGGAGGAGGACGAGAACGGACTAGCAGGATGCCAAATGGTGGTTGGTGGGTGGTGGGTGGGTTGGTTACGTGGTAGATAAGGAGTGTGGCGGGGTGGGGGAAAGTGTTAGCGTCTTTTGCCAATTGACTTGTAACTGAAAGCAGAGCGTTCAGTAATTGAATACAGCAGCGCTAAGAATTTAATACCCTATATCCATCAAATCCAATTCTATAGATCGTCAAAATAGCAGCTGACAGCATGAAAAATATCTTTTAATCCTTTTTTCATCCTAGGACCGATTAATCCCATTGAATATTTGGCATTTCGTACAGAATACTATTGTCTTCAATTCAAAAATATAAATATTAATAAATATATTAATAATATTATCTAAAAAATCTCTCTGAACGAGACTCGACGTATTTTATATTTATTTTGGGAATTTGGCTTGGATTCAGTTTCTTTTGACATCAATTTACAACTGGTTCGTGTTTTAGGGTATCCTTGGTGTCGGGGAAAATTGGAAAGTACAATAAATATTATATTGATTTGGACATTCGGTCGGTCGGTTGATGTCTGCATTGTTAGTGCGTTCGCTTTTGTTCGGATTTTCGCAGAAAGATTTCTCAGAGCATTGTTCAAATGTCTTCAATATTTCAATCTTTCAAATGACCATTCATCTATTTGATGCTTTTGTGGTCTTATGCAACATTAATTGAAACGTCTGCTAAGCCAGAAGAGACGTTGCCTTATGTTTTCACAGAGAAGAGAAGAGCTGACAGCTTGGGACAGGCCCAAGGACGAAGTTTTCAAATCGAAATCGTTAAAATGTTTAAGGGAAATTTCATTAGTTTTATTGAATGGCAAAATGCTGATAAAGCCCCCAAATCAGACACTGTTGGCTGTGCCGCACAGTTGTGGCACTTGTGGCAGTTGTGACAGTGCAGCAGTGTGGCAGTTGTGGCAGTTGTGGCAGTTGTGGCATAATGGTTTTTTATTCATCTAACAGCCAAACACTTTTGTGAATAATTTACAATCATTTCAGCAGTTTATTTGCTGCGGTTTTTTGTTTACTTAGCTGTAATTAGCATTAAATAATTGCAATATAATGCAGCTAGTTTACACACACATACACGCATGCATATGTACATGAATGAACATGCATATCCATGCACATTTTATACATAATGCATCTTGGCGTATTTTGCGTATTTTGCGTATTTTGCAATTTTGATTTAATGCCACAAAATAAATTGTCAATGCAAATAAACATTTTGCATTTTGTTGCCAAATGGCTGTCAACACGTCGTATGCGTGTTGTGTCTATTGGGCGTTGCCAGGCTGCCAGCTAATTATCGATTTCGCTTTAGACCGATAACAACAACAACAACGACAACAACAACAACAAATAAAAGCAGCTGCCAAAACCACAAAGTGGCCGCTTTTAAGCCACCGGGGGAAAAGTTTCACATTGGCAAATTCAACTGATAAAACAAACATTTCGCAAAAAGGGGACACACACACACACACACACACGATACGAAGGGGTGGCAGAGGAGGCACATGGAGGGGGGGGGGGTACTTAAAACGGCAGGATAGCAGCCGTCTGTCTGACCTTGTGTTAAGCAACAAAAGTGCAAAACGTGAACCAAAGACAAAAACATATTTGAAGAGCTGCAAAGTGTCCTTGCAGGGAAATTACGTTTAAACGTTGCAAAAAGCTAAAAGGATTAAAGCACGAGCGGTTGCAGTCTAAGGATTATTCATTTGTTAAACGAGTCCCCCAAAAAAAACCAGCAACAACAAGAAAGAAAAGCCAAGCTTCCAGCTATCAAAATATTTTGTGCTATTTGTAAAAAGAATTTGTTAAGCAAAGTGCGAGCTTAAAAATGCAATAAAATTTAAATAAAGAGAAAAGTTTTGCTGGAACACAGTGAGAGGGTGGGTGAATAGAGTATGTATGTATGTGTATGTACATATGCATAACATATACCCATAACCGTAAATAGAGATATTTCATCATCATTATCGAAATCAATTAATTTCCCATCGCATTTTGCAGGGCATCAAACAGTCGGTCAAGTGCTAAAAATCTCAAACTGTTGCAATTTTTGGCTTGCTGCAACCTCATCTTACCAAAAAAAAAAAGCAACTAACAAAAAAAAAACAACAAATTGTCGAGAATTTATGTCTGCAGCAGCTGCAGCTGCATTTGCATAGACTTGTAATTTATATGCAACATCTCATTTTCATTTTGCCTCTTAGTCCTGTATTATTATTATTTTATTATTTTAATATTTTTTTTTTTTGCTCTCTGCAACTTGAAATAAGTTTCAGTTTAAGTCTTCTACGTCTTCTTCTTCTTCTTCTTCGTCGTATTTTGCTTGTTCATCTTCTTGTTACATTATTATAGGCCATGGCCGTTTTTTAGTTTTGAGTTATAAAAATGTTTGTTGCTTTTTTGTTTTCAGCCCCAAAACAATTGGGCATCTGGGCCCAGGCATGACCTGCGGTTGTAATTACAACGTTTCCTTTACGCGAACACAGATGGAGACGGCAAGGGGATGGGGATGGGGATGGGGATGGGGTATGGCTAAGTGGGTGGATAGGTGATGGCGGCAGCTTCAATTGGCTATTGTCTCGACGTACAGGTGCAGGTGCAGTTGCAGCTGGGATTCTATGTGGCATTGTTGTAGCAAACAATTGCATTTGGCCTTAGTTGCTGGCCCTAAACTGCCGGAAGTGTTGGCATTCTCTATACTCTTCTCTATAACTGCATCCACCTTTATCTCTGCCCATCTATTATCCTTTTTCCTTTTTCCTTTTTTTCTCTTTCTTTTTCTTATACCCTGCATCTATCTATACCCTGTATCTATGGTGGTGCATAACATAGTTTCGATTGGAAGGGGTATCCTTATGCTTAGGGTATCCTTTAGTCGAGCATTGCCAATGTTGCTTTTCGCTTTTCATTTTTCGTTCAACTTGCCCGCCGGGCCAGTGACAACGACTGCACACGTTTGGACCCTACAGTTAGGCAGGTGCTTTGGGCTTGTTGCTTGTTGTCTGTCTTCAGTTTGTTAGGCATTTATTGTCTGCTCTCCCAGTCCGCCCCTCTCCCCGCCCCTCTTCTTCTTTAAACCAAACTGGCAACGACCGTGTCATATCTTGTCTCATGATTCCTTTGTTGCCATTTGCGCTGCGGGGCGCAACTAAATTGATAAATGCAGCCCAGGTAGCTGGACACAATGCCAAGAATTTCCCTCTCTCTCTTGGCTCTCTTCTCAAATCCCTATCTCCATTTTGTTCATTGAAAATCCTGTTTAAACTGCATCCATTGTTGTTTACTCGTAATGCATTGTTCTGTTGCATTTGTTCGATTGATTTGATTGTAGTTTGTGTTGTGGCTAATCAAATTGCGAGAGGTCAGATTGTAGTATAACAGTTCAATGGGGTAGTGTTTTTATGAAAATGCGCTGCAAAATTCAATCAATGTAATAAAATGTCGTTTAACAGTTGCGCGATAGTCGTATAACAGTTTATAACAGTTGTATAACAGCTGTATAACAGTTGTACATAATTGTAAACAAAAAATTAAATAAGATTTGTGTAAACTTTGGAAAATGTTTACAAATATATTTACCAGTCTGTATAACAGTTGTATGCCAGTTGATAAACACTGCTACTGTATATGCATATAAAAAGTAGTCACATCTCTATGTATTCCTATAGCGAATAGAAGATATGTATGTAAGTATGTACATATGTATATGGTATATGTATGATTGTGTGTGTGTATAACAGTTCTGTCGAAAACTGTCAATGGCACTTAACCTAATGATTGCTGGCAGCGCTGGCAGATCAATTGAATTGATTGCACGCCACTTGGCATGCCGCTGGTTGCCGTGTCAAAGGTCAAGCATTCCTTTTGCCGAACATCAACAATTCGCAGCGAATTCGCGCTTCAGGTGTTTTTTTTCCAATTGCCAATGCTAACGCATTGTTAAATGGCTTCATTAAAAACGAAAAGCGCAACTACAACAAAAAAGAACAAAAATTGAAAATAGAAAATTGAAAATAGAAGAAAGTTAGAAACTTTCAACCGAATAAATCTCGACTGTGAAATACCCTAACAAAAGTTCAAGCATTTAGACACACAAACAAATCCATAAATAATTATACAACACGTAAGAGTTACCCAAAGTATTGATACCCTGGTTTTTAAAATGTACAGGGTATTCAAAGTTGCGATAGCGACCTTTTCCCCCCACCCTGCCTGGGCAAAGCGTATGAGCGGCACAAAGGCGTCTGAAAGTGCTTCAGCATATACATATGTATGTAAGAGCCGCAGGTGGGCATTACTGTTTATATATAGTATATACATATGTATTTATATACATACATTTGTGTGTGTGTATGTAGCTTCTGTAACTGCAAGGTTAGTCATTCAGTTTACCGTTTGCTGTTTGTAGTTTGGTTTTTCTTTCTTTCTTTTTTTTTTTTTGGTGCTGTTGTCCTCATCCTCTGTCAAATGCTTTACTTTTAACATACATACCTCAACGTAAGCCCATCCTTTTCACTCGCTTTCCACTTCTCTCTCTTTCCCCGTGCATTTCCTCAGCTGACAACAACAAGTGCTTTTCTACGCGACAACAACAACAACAACAACAACAACAACAACAACAAACGCTCGCAAAAGTAGGCAACGGTTTTTTTTCTTTTTTTTTGTTTGGTTTTGTATGGCTATCTCAGGCATGTGGGCTTTATTCCGTGGATAGTTGTGGATGAAACAGGTAAAGGGCGAAGGGTGAACGGTGAGGGGTGAAGCGTCATCTGTTGATACTGTTATACTTTTGGCATTTTTATAATCTTGGGCAACCAACTGTCAGCCCTGAGACACTGAAGGCTACCAGATTTGACGCAGGAAGTGTTGAGCGCATCTGTTAACCATTTAGTTTTTGAGAAAAGTGGCAACATATTTGCATATATATCATATTTGACATTTGTTTTTGACATTTTTGGTGAAATTGGTGATACTCATACATTTTCCAATAACCGATAAGTGATTGTTATACAAACTGTTATACTATCGTACAATACAAATATTTTATATAACTTGAAACATTCGAAATGTTTGCATTTTGTTTTCATTATAAAAATGTCGAAATATTACAATAACTGTTGGGTAAACTGTCATACAAACTGTTATATAAAAACTTTTGTGCTAATTATGAGATATTTTCAGCGAACTGCGTGTGGTATGTGCGGGTATATGATGTAATTGCGTAAGTCATGTGGCCCTATTCAGTGAAAGTGTGTGTGGGTGGATGTGAATGAATATAACAGATACGCACACATACAAAGCTGCACTTGGACACATCACACACTCATCTGCCACATGACACTTATGGGTTGCTGCACTTGACGGGTAGCTGCAACTGTTGTCAGTTACTGAAACTGACAGCAACAACTGCAGTTGGCACAGCGCAAAGAAAGCAAAACCAAAAGGAAAAAATTTAAAAGACACGAGAACGAACGATAAATTTAAAATCACAACTGAATAAAAATTGCTTAAAACGTGACTATGTCTATGGTGGGTGGTGGGTGGTGGGAGGGGGCTGTCTATCTGTCTGTCCACCCGTCGAACTGACCCCAATTTGCGGTCCAAATTGAAATGTCAACGCATCTGTCGAGAGATGAGCCGCTAATTGATTTCCAGTCTCGAGGGCCATTAAAACAAGACGCAACGTTGAGAACGCGTAAGGCAAAAGTAAAATAGAGAAATAAAACTAAGAAAAAGAGAGAGACAACAACAACAACAATAACAATTAAAAGCAAAAACAAAACTGAAAGAAATAGCTCGATTATATTTTGTTTTGGCAATTGGCAAGAGGAAAAAGGAAAAAGAAATTGCTGCCACATTCATTTGTAGCAGAGTCAAGTTAATTAATTTTTGTACTTAGTTTTTGCTACAGCTATTTCTCTTCATGTTTACCCCATTCTCATTATTTTCGCTTTCCTCTACTTCTTCTTCTTCTTCCTCATCGTCTTCATTTTCGTCTTGTTCTTGTTCTTGTTAGCCTTCAGGTGGTAAAGTTTTGATTCAATCTACTACGAAATAACTTTGAACTTGAAGTTTCGCTGCTAGCTAACATTTTAATTAGCTTAATTAATTTTTGACAAACAACAATAGCAACAACAACAACAACAACAACAAGACATCAAAACAAGGGCAAAAGCAAAAAAACTCACATAATAATAATAAAAATAAAAGAAAACTTGCAAACTTTCTCAACTCAATATAGGAAATTGGCCCTGAGTGGGGCCTTCGTTGGAGTGTCGAGATTAATGCGTGGCCATTTTTGGCTAAAAGTTTTTCTTTTTGGCCCAGATGGGGGGCACCAACTGGCTGAAAGTGCAACACGCAAGCGGACATTACGGACACGGTAATGCATTTAGTATAACAGTTTTTCAATGTTCTTCATTTTTTTTTTTCGTTTCATTTCGTTTTTTTGTTGGGAAAACTTGCGGGACCAATTTGCGGTAGCTGTTTGATGAATGAGTTTTGTTCTATGGCCAAAAAGTTTATGTTAACTTTTATATAACAGTTTTTTAAAAGTTTTATATATTTTTGATTTATTAGATTAAATTCAGCCTTATGACAATTGTTGATCTCGCACGCGGTAATTGAATCAATTATTTGTACAAACTCTGTACTTTTGGCACGTATAACAGCTGTATAACATGAAGAATTTGACAGCAATTACAACGTATAATAGTATAATAGTTTCAAATTAGAAGTAAAACATTTGTTTGACTATTCAATTTGTTCAAAACACACATTTAAGCGTCAAATATTCAATTAGCCAATCTGGTATAACAGTATAACAGTTTCAATGCTCGTCAGCCGGAAGCGGTCTACTGGATGCTGTTGTTGTTGTTTGAAGAATCGCCCAAAAATTGCCCCAGGCTAAGCAAATTGACAAATAAAAAAGGGGCGGCAAACTAAACGCAAATGTTGCTGCTGCAGTGGCAGCAGTTGTTGCTGTTGCAGTGGCAGCTGTTGTTGCTGTTGCAGGAAGGAAGGCGGAAGTGTGTAATTTAAACAGCGGTTAGCAGCGGCAATGGCGGAAGCATTCGCAAACCGAAAATGCAACAAGCTGCAAAAGCGACAACCGACTGACCAAATTGGCCAACAAACCGAACGACAAACTTTATGTCACAGGTGTTCACCGCCAGGTGGCGCTAGCTGAGTTGTTGGCGGAAAAATGGGTAAATAAAAGGAGGAAAATCTACCACCATTACCATCTGAAAATAATATAGCCAAACTCGAGAGTACACACTTCGGATTTGTGACTTCTGCTTAGATCCCGACAAAAATGTGTCAGCTTATATAGAATCAAAGAGGAGGAGGTATGGCGCAAAGACGGGCGGGGGTGTTTGGCCAAAGGAGGCAAAGTATGTTATCCAGGACAAAAAAAAAAAAAAATAAGAAAATAAAAGAAACAACAACGTCGAATGGCAGCTGCTGGCTGACAACGGCTCAAGTGCCCATAATGGCATAGACAACGTGCAGGAAGTGTTTGCAGTTGTTGCTGTTGCTGCTGTTGTTGTTGTTGTTGTTGTTGCTGTTGTTGTTGTTGTTTCTGTTGCTAGGGGAAGTGTCACCGGAAACCGGAAGTGCGGCAGATAACAGGCAGTAGCAAACTAAAGTTGGCTACGTCTCTCTAAGTAGCACACACACACACACACACACACACACACACACACACACACACACACACACAGACACAACGACCGGGCAATGTACTAGCTCTCTTATATATGTTTTTTTTCTCTCTCTCTCTTTCCCTCATTCTGTCTCGCTCTTTTATTATACCCTAAGCCATTAAAAATAAACAAAAAATGTTGTCATGAATTTTTGTCCAAAGTGCCAGCCTGTAGAAGGCGAAGCTGGCTGCACTAAGTACATACTTGTATGTATATACATAGGTATGTATATATACTATAAATATAAATATACATACTTGATCACTTGATCAATAAATGAGTCAAACTGGTATGCCCTGAGCACAGTCAGCTATATCTAAGTATCTCTTTTTTGATTAATACAAATTGTTTAAGCAGATTATTCAGTTATATGGCAGCTATATGACTTAGAAGTCCGACTTTGCTTAAATTATAAAATTTAATATGTATTATTTATTAATTAATTTAAATTTAATCAAATTAAATCATTGTGTCTGTTGAATTGGAGTGACATATTTTTAAAATATTTCGATCGAAATATTTATTATTATTTTTAAATTATTATTATTTAATTAAATTAAATTAAATTTAAATTAAATTATGCTTAATTTATATGTTTAAATTTAACTAGATTTTTGATTGAGAATTCCAAATCTGAATGTGAAATTGCAATCGCTTCTCCGATGCACTTGACATAATACTCTGAATTCCATTCAAGATTTTACTTTTTAAGTGTTGCACACAATAAAAAAATCTTAAATTAAGCATTCTAATTAGAATATAGACATCGTATAGAAATATTTTTGCATATTTTTGATTTCCCTTTTAATTTTGGGTATTCAATAATGCATCGCTGACTGGTAAAACGATGTCTTCATTATTTTTTTGTGAATTTTCACAGATTTTTGTTCAATTGAATGCATTTCATTTCATTCGTGACGAGGCAGCAAACTGACAAATTTCTTAATTGCAACTCAAAGCAAATGGACCCGAGACATTGGTGCCCCTTGCCCCAAGCCCCTAGCCCGTACTCCCCTACGTCGGACCCTCAACTCGATGCCGGCTGCTGTTTTTTTTTCATTCAGTTCTGTTCAGCTTTCAGAATTTTCACAATTCTACGCTCTACTTTTTACCTATATTTTCCCCCATTTTTCCTTTTGTAATATTTTTTAAAAAGCGAACAAAATCAGGCCAAATGACAGAAAATGCCAAATGCTTGAACGACTGACGAGGGTTTTGCTGTTTTTCTGTTTTTCTGATGTGCTGCGCCACAATCGGGTTGGGGGGCGTGGCATCTACAAGCTCTTCAAGCTCGCCTTCTAATGGCCGCCTGCTTGCCTACAAACCGAGGCTGCAGTTGCAGTTATTGCAACTTGCAACCTTGAAAGCAAAAAAAAACGAACGAAATGAAATAAATTGTATATTTACTTGTACGACTAATACATACCCTAGTGTATATACAATATTTAGCTAAAGCTACATTTTGTCGGATCGTAACCTAATACGAAAATTTTGAGATTCTCCTTGGCCAAACAATATGGAAAAATATAATCGCAAATGTCAAAGATTGAGAATATTTTACATTTTTTATGGCTGGTTTTAGCAATTATATACCCTGTAAAATGGGTTGTTGTTTTTGTTTTCTTTTGTTCGGTTTTGTTGTTTTGTTGTTGTAGAAAGCATTTTCAAGGGATTCAGAGAAAAACAAAAATTGAATTTAATTCAAATTGAGCTGCTGTGGCTAAGAGAGGTTCAGTTAAAAGTAATGCTATAAGAACAGCAACAACAGCAACAAAAACAAGAAACAAGCAACAACTACAAATATCTTGGCATAGTTTGCGTTTAGTAAGTTTTTTGTGGGCACTAAAATAGACAAGTTTATTGCCAGTTTGGGGCTTTGGGCCAAACAATGACGAGGCCAAAGGGTAGACAAGTTGCCTGACTGCTGCCCACCATATTTCAACCCCTCTCTCTCTCGCTCTCTCTCTCTCTCTCTCTCTCTCGCTCTCTCTCTCTTTGTCTATTTTTCCCTCTGCCTCTTTCTGTTTCTCTCTATCTCTGTCTTTGTCGCTCTCTCTTTCTTTTTCACACATTTTAGCAAAGGTCAACAGATTTTTTGTTGCCTCTTGTTTTGCCATTTGGACTAGGTCGAAATGTTGGCCCATAGGCTGACAGTTGGCCTTGTCATTGTTGTTGTTTATTTTTTATTGTTGCTGTTGTTGTTGCAGTTGCTGCCATTGTTTTGTGCTGCAAATGAGATCTCAAGGTGACAGGCAACATCATTGCAACAACTTGAGCCTAAGGCTCACATTCACTCAAACCTCAGGTCTGCCTCTTGAGCTCTATCTCAATTCAGATATAAATGTATCTTAATGTTAGCCTAATTTTACAGATATTGTCTACAATAATATTTAGTATTTTAATATTAATTTAAACTAATTGAATTGAAATAAATATTCACTTGAACTATTTGTCCAAGCATTTTGCAAAATATTTTATATTTTATATTCTAATTTAATCAATTATTTCATTTGCAAATATTCTACAATAAAATTTTTGAACATTTCTTTTTTTTAATGAAATAACAAAATAAAAAAACTTTGACAATGGAAAGAAGATGGAAATTCCACAAATTTTCATTGAAATTTTTTATTTTTGCAAATGTTACAAATTAAAATGACAAATGTTTTAAATAAAACCACAAACAAAAATCATTTAAAATTGTTTTTTTTCCTATTGATTTTGACACTGCTTCGATTGTTGACCAGTTTATTTTTCAGATTTTCATTTAAATAAATTCTTGATGCCAAGATTTTGATTCGCTTTGATTTGCTTTTTGTTTTTTTGTAAATTATGTTAAATTCCATGTGGTAACGGTTGCTTTTAACAATTTTATAAGGATTTCTTTCCTATATCGAATGTGGTTCTTAAATATTTTTTGGGGCTTTTCAGAAAGCAGTAGCATTGTGACTTGCAGTATAACAGTTTACTTGTATAACAGTTGATTGTAAAAAATTATATTAAACTTTTTTACATAGTATTACTGTTAAACAGTTTTATTGTGCAATCGTTTGATGTGTAATCGTCTCTGGTTCATGGTTTAATGTTTAACTGTATAATTTTTAACAGTTAACTGTATAACAGTTGTTAACTGTATAATTCTTGTTTAATTTCAAACGCAATTTCCAAAATTTAATGCCAACATCTTTGTGGCATATACTCGTATTTCCTTTTTTCTGGTTTTGGTTTTTTATTTATGGATTTTTATGGCTCCCACAAATACAGGCAGCGCAATTTTTGCGGCCAACTTGGCGTAAAAAAGTTTTCCCAGCAGCCGGCAACAGGCGTAGACGGCTCAGCGAGTGGCGGCTGGGGAGGCTGGGGAGGCGGGAAAAGCAATGGAAAATGAAGCGAAGGCAGCAGCAGACCAATTAGGCAAGTTTTAAGGCGCGCCTTATGCCACTTAATGGTCGTCTTTGTGTTCGGGACATTGGCTTAATCAACAGCAACAACAGCAGCAGCAGCAGCAGTATTAACAACAATCAACAAACAGCAACAACAACAACAACAATGATAACATATCCCAACAAAAAAAAGAGAAAAAAAAAAAAAATTAATAAAAAAAGAAATTATCTTTGGCACGTCGAAAGTTTGATACTCTTATGGGATATGAATATTTCAGCACAATCTAAATTGAAAATTGAAATTGAAAATTCCAAAACTGTATAACAGTTTTCCCAATTCATAAGATTCTAGGAAAAAAGAAAAAAATTAATGGGGATTTTCTTTTGGATTCACTTTCCTTTACTCAAGTGTTACATTTTCCATGACGAAATCATTATACCCTACTGGAAAAGTTATGAGAAAAATGTGAAGAGTAAATTATTTTGCAATTTCTCTGGCGATTTGCTTGCCTGTTTGTTGACCTGGCAGCCAATTAAAAACCGAAAATAGATGTAAGTAAAAGAAGATGATGAAAACAAAGTGAAAATCATTGGGACAAAGTTTAATTGAAAAGAAACAGCAGGAGGAGTTTAGGGTATTCATATTTGAAATACTCTTTACATTTCTTACTTTAAATCTAAATGTGTATAAATTTTATAATACAAAACATTTTCAAACTAACAAAATAATTAAATTGAGAAAGAAAATTAATTTTCTATCAACGAAAATTGATTAAATTAAGAAATTTATCTAGAAGCGCTTTAAATTTTCAATTCATGATTTAATTAAAATACCCAATGCCAAGTTTGGGTATTGAAAATGCAAACAGATTGAAAAATAAATAATAAAAAATATAATTAAACAATTACAAAACATCATTGACATTGTTTGGCACAAATAATCAAATTGAAGTTTAAGAAATTTAATTAATCAAAGGTGAAAATATTTTGAAAAGCTGCAGACTCAAATAAAGTAAAGTATTCAAAAGGATTTGAAAAATATATATATATTTCAGTATTATAGACCTCTAGACATCCAGTTACACTTTTCTCTCTCTCTCTCTTTCTCTCTATCTCTCTCTCTCTCTCTCTCTCTCTATCTCGTTTCAAATTGATTGTTGTGTCGGATTTGTAAACGTTTTAGATTCATCAACAAGAAAGATTGAAGGGAAGCAAATGAAATCCAGATGCCTCTCTTTAATGAGAGACAGTTGAAGATATCTAAATCTGCGGAGACATGCGAGTGCTTAAGCTGAAAGGACAATCGAGATGAGAGGACAGGCTGTCTGTCCAAAGTGCGCTCAGCAAGTCAAGGACAGGAGTAAGGATAATGAGTAATGTGATATGCGAGTACAGTCCATATGATTACATCAATGGACAGAGTCCGAGAGATTGTGAAACGCTTCAAGGCGTACCTTGAGTGCCTCGTGCCTCATGCCTCGTGTCTTGTGTCTTGTGTCTTGTGTCTTGTGCCTTGTGCCTCATGCGTTGTGTGTCCCATTGTGTTTTGTCCTGCGCGTATCCGACACGTTCTCATTGTTTGATAAAATGAAATTTTATGGCATCGGTATGGGTAAATAGCCAGCGGCAGGACAACAGCATCGCATGGACAAGTGGATAACAGAGCGTCAAGCATGGAGGCCAGGTTCGAGCAGAGACCAAAATTGAAACAGAGTGGCTATGAATTTTCAGTTTACGCTGGCAGGACTAAGACAATAACACAGAATTTGTGTGTGTGTGTGTGTGTGTGTGAAAGAGACAGAGAGAGGAAATAGCAAGTATATATGCCCTGTGCACTTTTTGGGGCTAGTTTCAATCCCCAGACAAATAAAACCAACAAACAAACGAAACGAAACGAAACGAAAAAATAAAATAAAGGAGCAGCAGCAGCCAGGACCAAAGACAGCAGGACGTCGACATTTACCGCGAGCAGGACCTGTGCCCAAAGCCCAAAGTCCTGAATGAGGCAAATGTTCAGGATAATTGAATGAAAATTCATTCGTTTGCTTTTCGATTTTGTGGAGCCAAACGAAAAAAAACCAAAAATTGTTTTTGCGGCCCAAAAGTATTTACATGTCCTTAATATTTCCGAAACAGAGACAAAGACACGGAAAGGACTCACAGAAAATGAGCGTGAGAGGGGAGAGGGCAGGAGGGGGGGGGTGTGTATCGTGAGGAGTTAAAATCGAATTACGAATGAGTATGTAAAATTGTGTTATGTTGCCGTTGTCTTATTTGTTTAATTTGTCAACCTAAAATAACCCAAAACTCCCTTGACGAGTGGACAACACGAGCTCAGCTTCAACCCAATCCCAATCCGAAAGCGAATCCCAATCCCAATCCCAAACCCAAACCCAAACCCAAACCCAAACCGAATCCCAATCGCAAACCCAATCTTTAACCCACAGAGAGGGCAACAAGTTGTCAGGTCTAGAGTAAAGAATTTGCATAAAAATTCATTGGATTCAGCTAGAGGCGAGTGGATGCCCCTCAGGCAGAGGCTTTTGGGTTAAAGCCCCGGCATAAAAGGTGTTGAGTATCTGTATCTGTGGGATATCTGTCTGTAAATGTATCTCGTATCTGTATCTGCGCCCAATAGTCCTGGCCAAGTACGATGGATTTTACTTTCCGAACTGCGAATAATGCCAAACACTTGAGACAACAAGCCTAACGATTAGTCAGACCTTTATATATATATATACAATATATGGTATATATGTATATATACGATATATTGGATTCGGATTAGCCTGATTAGGCTAATGACAGCTCAGCACAGGCAGCTTGGGGAGTAATAAATCAATCCAAAGCTGTGATTTTACTTATTTCTTTTCTCTTTTTGTATATATAATATAATACATATCCTGATATATATAAATAAACAATATATATTTAAATTCTATTAAAGGGCTTTTGTCTTTCTGTCTATTGTAAATCGATTTGACAAATGTTGATATTTTATTTGTGATCATCGGCAAGGCAAACAATGGTTTTATGAGTGTAGATTAGGCTCAATTGGTTGACCAAGGAATATAAATTAGATTTTATTTGAGTTGGGTTTTCAATCACAATTTAAATTTTAAATGACTTTGACAGCAATTTTTGCAATTTATCCTTAATATGAGCCGGCCTTACTTCTCCTTGCTACAAAATATTTGCACAATTTTCGTTTACAATTTAAATAATAATAAATAATAAATAATAAAATAATGAATAATAAATTATAATTCTAAAGCTTCTTATATATTTCTATTACATTTTATAAATAAAGATTCTCATATTTTGGACCCAAAATTAAATATTATTCCGCTTGAAATAAATTGAATAAAACAATGTGAACATCTATCTATCTTATGTTATGTTTGGTAACAAAGTTTGCTTTTATTCTCCCAACTTTGTTTTATTTTTAATAAATTTGAAATTCTTTTTTAAAGACTTTAACGAAATGCATTCAAAACTAGTTGGAATCAAGTTATTCTATTACGAAAATAAATTTCATATTCAGATTTTCGTGTCAACAAAGGAAAACAGAAAGAATAAGAAAAGGCACTTCATAAGAAATGCTTTTGAACCGTTTGCGAACCGGTTCAGTGGCTTGGAACATGCCTTCTGACAATTTCCAGTTCAAGAGCTTGTGCTGTGAAATACCAGAAATTGCGGTTCGCCTTTTACTTGTATGTATGTTACATACACTCGTAGGTAGTTCTGTGCTTTGATTTTGCCCAAGGATTTCTCTCTCTCTACACATACTATAAATATATATATACTATATATATTTGTATATATATATATGTAAATATAATTTTATTTTCTTCTTTTTACTTTGTTGTGGTTTTTTTGAAATGCTCAGAAATTCCATTTTCAATGCCAGGCGACAAGTATTTACAATATCGATGTGATGTGGTTGCAGCTTTTGCTTAAGATTCGGATTAACAAGCAAAGCAGCTGCCAGCTTTTAGCTTTCATTTTTATTATTTAAGAGCAGCAGCAGGTAAAACAGAAGCAACAGCAGCAGCAGCAGCAGCAGCAATGTTTAGTTCAAACTGAAAATGTTGAAACGATGAGAGGCAAAACTGATGCTCAAGCTAAAGATTTAAGAGGCAAAGGCGGCGGCTGTGGCGGATGTGGCAAGGCTGGCAAGGCGATGTTGCCTTCATTACTTAAAAGCATGGCAACGCGTTGCCAGCTTGATTGAATGCGTGGATGGGTGTGGGACGTTGGGCGTTGGGCAATCGCGTTAACGGTTAGCAGATGGGCGTGGCATCACCTGATGCGACAAGCTGTGGGCGTTTGGCTTAAAAGCCAAATGACAAGGACAAGGACTAGAAGACGGAGGTCAAACTGTGTGCGTGCAAGGATTGCGGCTGGCTACCTGGCGTATGCTTAATATACTCATTTATAAACAGCTTGCAGCGCAAATAATTGCATGCAAATCTCATAATAAAATGCCGTTAGCAAATGAATCGATAACGGAAACGGAATTCTAAATAGCATAATTAAATTTAAATCGAACAACAATTTTGAAACGAAAACGAAACGAATTAAATAAATCATGACGAAAAATACAATAACATATTGTACGATATACTTCTGATAAACGAATATATCCAGATACAGATACATATACACATACAGATACACATACTGTTGTTGCAGATACTGAAACTTTTTGGCTGACAACCGATGTGACCAGCTGACTGACAAGGTGCTTCAACAAATGGCCAATAAAAAATGTGGCATAAAAAAAGTATGAATTTCTGAGATTGTGTATTTAAAACGACAATAAGCCATATCATATACACTACACACACACACACACACACACGCATACACATAAAAAACTGATACAAACATATAAAAAAGAAGAAGAAGAAGAGAAACTGCAAAGCAAAGCTACAACACAAACGCGCTCAATGAAGCTGAAAAGCAGCAACAGAGCAGAGAAAAGCCAATGAAATTGGAAAATGAAATGGAAAATACTTGAACTGTCTGTGTGCACGTGTAAAGGTAAAGATTTTGCTGTGCGTTTGGCAGCTGCCGAGCATGAAAATGAGTTTTTGTATAGTATTTTTATAATAGAAATAAAAACAAAAACAAAAATAAAAACAAAAATAAAAACAAAAACAAAGAGCAAAAGAAATACTATAATACTCGTAATAAAATCAGCGCAATAAGCAAACAATGAAAATAAGAATTGCGAAAGCGAAGGCAAATGCAAAGCCAAAGTACATACATACATACATACATACATACATACATACATACATACATACAATATACACAGATGAGCAATCATAAATATTAATGTTAAATACATCAGAGTGTGCGCCCGAGCAGGGACTTGAGATGAAAACGGACTTTGATTTTGATTTTGATTTCGGTTTGGATTTTGTTTTGGATTTAGATTTGGATTTGGATTTGGGTCTGGACTTTAAATGTTATGCCTAATGGTATGGCAATAACAACGCATCGAGAGCCACAGATAACAACATTTCGAAACAATCACAGGCTCGATCACGCATGAGTTATTCGACAGGTCGGTGGGTTGGGGAGGAAGGAGGAGTGGCAGGGAAAGGGGTAGGGGAAGGGGTAGGGGAAAGGGGAGATAAAAGATGTGGTTAAAGTAAAGGGCAGCACAACTATTATGGGAGCTGCTCATGAGTGCTTGAATTTATGCTAATATGTGGCAGCAACGGCTGCTGTCAGGTTGCCTTGCCTGGGGTTGGGGTTGCTGAATGTCGGCGGGGAATGTCTCATAAACAACGGCGAGCATAAATCTCAGCAGCAACAACAATAACAACAACAACAACAATAACAATAACGACAACAACAACATGAGCGGCAATAAGAAAAACGAGCAGCTTGGCGCCATGGTGTCGTCGTCGTTGTTCTCACTTTGATTTATTTGCCACCGAGCACACAACGCTGCGTATGCGTATTATTATTTTTATTATATTATATATATATTTTTCGCTTTGCTTCATTTTGATCTCATTTCGTGACTGACACACGGCCATTCTCATATCAGTGACAGCAAGCGACTCGATTTTACATTTAAAAGTAAATTATGCTACAGATTTTGGTTTCTCTCTCTTTTTTTCTGCTTTTTTGTTTTCACATTGTCTGCCATTCCTGGGTACAGCTACCCTTCGCCCCACACCTCACACCCTACACCCCATATCGAAAATCCCCTGCTGGCGTTATTTATTTATTTTCACTCGAATCTACTCGTACATATTTGCATAATTTTACGGGCAACTGGGTGTGAATAGAAGTGATGCGATAACAAAACTAACCCAACAAACGAACAGCTCAGATAATCGCTTATAAAGCTGCTAAAAATTTAAATATATTTATATAACCGATTTGAGCTTGGGGTGAAGCTCAATCGCTTGTTATGTTAATAACAATGGAGAAATCTTGAATTTTTGAATTCGACTGGGAATGAATGATTGAATGAATGAATTCCGTGTAAATTTATTGTAAATATTTACCCCAACTAAAGCTTTAATTTCTTTAATATGAATTTGGGTAATTAATAGCAGAGGATGATCAAATTTAATCATGTAAATTAGCGGGCGCCCGAGCAGGGACTGTTTATATGGCGCCCGAGCAGGGACGGTATATATGGCGCCCGAGCCGGATCTTTTGCTAAAAGAAATCAAAAGTAGATTCTTTATGCGCAACAGAGATGAAATTTATTGAGCATATTGATGAGAAAACTCAACGTAAAAATGGATTTTATTTTGAAAAATTCAATCAAGTATACACTAAACACAATAACGTTTATTTAGGTGGCAGAAACTGAGAATTGAACCTATAAACGGGTTTGTGATTCATGTCAAAATGACAAAGATACATATGTATGTATGTATGTATGTATGTATGTTGCTGTATTTGCAAATGATTTATTGTGAGTGGCGCCTAAAGCAGGAATTCACATGATAACTAATAATGCGAGTTGAAAATATTCAACTTATAGAACACAGAGCACACAATCTAAGTTGGATGCTTTCTATATACTATATACTATTACGAATACTTAAATGATTTATGTAAAGACTTTTATGATTTTTAAAAATGAATGCATAAATTTGAAATTGAGTCGTAAATGCAAAAGCTGAACATTTGTAGCTATTTAATGTATTGAGAGCCAATAATTTATTCATAAATAAATGCTTTACAACATGACTAATACCGGAAACGCAAGGATTTCAACTTTTAAATGAGCTTAAAATTGTGACTTATGCTTTAATATTGTGATTTATGTTATGCTATCAGCATTTTATTGCCAATTTCTGCTTCAAAGAGTGTTAAACGTTGAGTTGACCCATTTCAAAATTGAAACTATTTAAAAGATCTTAACATTTAAATCTGACAGCTTGAAGCGCGGCAATAATCGCATAGATAAACATGTTTCAACATGTTTCAACATGTTTGCCTTTACTATGTTCTATGTTCTTAGACTTTTTGCTTGTTTTTCGTACTTTAATGTTACGCCTTTTTGCATTTGTTCGCTGTGTTTTTGTTTAATTATGGATTCATATACAACCACATACATACTTGTAAATGTGTGTGCGTCTGTCTGTCTGTCCTGTGTGTGTGTGTGTGTGTATATAGTCTATGTGAATATTTACATTTATATGTTTGCGCTTTGGGTTATGATACAGTCGCTTTGGATTTGAATATTTTGTTTCGTCTGGCTTGTTTTTCGCTTGTTTAATATTTCACATTAATATTGAAACTCAGCTACACATACATAGATAAATACATACACACACACATACATACAGATATACAACTTAGTCAGCGCGCTGTTTGCCTTAGCCCTGACTTCCGTTTCCGGTCTGTAAACAAATGGCGCCAACAGACGATTAATTATTGTTGATTTCCAGGCCTTTCTGTGTCTCGCTCTGAATCTGAATCTGAGTTTCAGTTTTCAGTGCTGAGTCTGTGGCAGGACACGTGCCACACAGTCAACGCCAATGTCTGACACGTAAAGCCACACCTCTCTCTCTCTCTCCCCTCCTCTCCGGCCCAACGCAACCCTGTCCGCTCCGCTCCTCTCTTCTCCGCTCTGGAGAACAACAACGGCTGATTAATCGTTTGTTAAATATCCCAAATAGTTGTGGTAGTTCGCCCAAAGCCGCAGCCTTTATGAAATGTTAAATATTTGCTTGGCTTTGAGAAAATGAACAGCATTTATCGAATTATCGATAACTGCATAACTCTATGATTATACTAGGTATATTCCAATACAAGATGTTCAATTGTCTGTCGGTCTTTTGAGTTATGGTTTAATTATAATTGATTTATGTATAAATAAATACTAAATGCATTGCCGTAATGCACTTGGCAAGTTATCGATAACTGCATTCCTTTACCGTTATTTCAGTTCTGCTTTTATATTGTTCTTGCTTTTACAGGCATATCCCCTATTCTACCGATATTTTAGTTCTTATTTCAAGCCCTATCGTCATTTTATCTTTTTATGCCTCTTTCTATCCTATTCAATCTCTATTTATCTCTTTTCTATCCTATATCTATTCTTATGCCTCGATATATCTATCCTTATCGCTCTTTATATCCTCATGCTCTATCCATATCCTTATCCCCTATTTGTATCCATATCCGTATCCATTTATTTCGACATCATCTCTGCCCGCATCCTCATCCTTGGCTCAGCCAACACACATATACAAATTGTTGTTGTAATTGCCTTTGTAATTTGCCTCGTTGTTGTTCTTGTTGTTATTGTTAAATTGGTGTTGTTATCCTTGTTTCTATTGTTGTTGTTGTTGTTGTTGTTGTTGTTGTGTGCGAACTATGCAAAAGTTGCCCGTTTTGTTGGCCTATCAATAAACCAATTTTCGCACAATTGCAATTAGTGGGTCCAGTGTGTATGTTCGAGTATGTGCATGTGTGTGTGTGTGTGTGTGTATGTTCGAGTATGTATATGTTCGAGTATATGTGTGTGTGTGTGTGTGTGTGTGTGTATGTGTGTATCAA
>JBAMCR010000441.1:0-22040 GCA_037075045.1 Mulgravea parasiatica | reverse complement strand
TTGCTGTTCATCTAACTAAAAAAGGCACTTGCCACAAATTCCTGAAGAGGAGGAAGGGTTTGAATTTTTGGAAAGTTTGTGTGTTGTTTGCCCCCCCCCCCCCCCCCACCGCCCCCTCTCCCATTTCCTATCCCTCCACCTATCTCTCGTATGTCACGCTTTCATAAGCACGTGTCAAAGCGAGTATGTGTATATGTATACAGTTACTCGAAATTGGAAGAGTATTCATATTCATGTTGATATTCATATTCATATTTATATTCATATTCATGATATATGAATACGAGTACACACCTTTCCATTCGTACTTGCCGTTCAATGCGCGAACTTGTGATATAAACTTTTGTCTCTTGATTATTTAAACATAAACATTAACATAAACATGTGTGTATGTATGTATGCACTACACACATACATATATAATATACAAAGGGGGTTACCAGGTTAGTACCGATGAATATACATACATACATACATACATGCGTACCAGGGAGTAACAACGCGGCCATCCGATACGACAATCTATACCCATTATCAGGTGTCAGTTCAATGTTTACGAAGACATCGACATATTCCATTTGCTTGCCGTTGTTATGTCAGCAATCTTTGGGCTTATGGGTTAAGTGTGTGTGTGTGTGTGTGTGTGTGTGTGTGTGTGGGCAAGCCAACAAAAGACAGGACGGGACAGGACAAGACAAGACAAGCCTTCGCTAGGCAAAGGCATTCCGAAAGGGTCGTATTCTATGGGCTGGACTTTATTTTGTCTGAGCTTGAATCTGTCTCTCTCTCTCTGTCACTCTCTCTCTCTCTTTATCTTTTTATTGTTGCGCTGTCTTTGTCTCAGCATCTGGATTGGGACTTTGGGGTCTGGGACATTTGTACACGTCGTACAATCAATTCCTATTAGTTTTCATTACAGTCAAATTACCATAAAATCACATAGACCGTTAGTTGAGTTCGTGCCCTGCGGGTTGTTCGCGTCGCCATTTGTCGTCCACCTTCGTCCTGACCACAACCACAAGGTATACACTTTTTCGATATTCATAGAATAATTACACTTTATCACGGCTGCGTTCAGTTCATGAATTAACACCCACAAGGCTCACAAGCAAAGAGTCAAGAGCAAAAGGGCAAAAAGCAAGAAAATCAAAGGGCAGAGGGCAATGGGAGAGAGCGAAGAGAGAGAGAGCTGCATGCCGAAATGCCTCGAGTGGCGCTTCCTTTTTCGATAGTTTCATCCTGGGCTGTTTGGGAAATTAGTCAAGTTTGTTACGTTTATGTGGAGAATTAACGTAATTAGAATATATTGAGCAATAAAAGTGATTTTTATTATTGGAACGCGCAACGTGAGTTCACTCAGTTTGTTGGCCGTTGATGATGGTGACACAGGACATTCGATACAGGACACAGGGCAGAGGACACAGGACTCAGGATACAGGACAAAAGACACAATGCACAGGATGTTTGGTGGGAGGCATCGCTGGCATAACAATTGGAATAATGGTAATAATATCCTGATCCAATTGTACTCTTTGATTTACTTCAATGAATCATTTATTGCGCCGTTTCCATTTCGTCCTTCCCCTTTTTTTTTGGATTGTAGTTAAAAATATAATATAATAATAAAATAAAATATAATATATATAATACATAGAAATATGTTTTGAAAAATGCATGCGCGTTGCTTCGCTCAACAATAAATAAATTATTATTTTAAAAAAATTGTTAATTATTCAAATTAATGCCTTGTAAATTTGCGAAAGTTCCAATAAAAAATTTAAATAAGTTTTCCGTTTATTTAATTACTAAAGATTAAATTGTAAAATAATTTCTTTCATGATAATAAATTATTTAAAATCTTCCTCGATATAATATGGTTTAACTTGAAGATTTCTGTATGTTGAGATTATTTTTTTTTATCAAAATGCTTTCGAAAAATTGAAGAAAGCTACTTTTATTTTTTTTCTGTTAATAATTAATTATTGTAATTTAAAAATAATTGTTAATGCCATATTATCAAGGTATTTGTTGAGCTAATAAGAGATATTTTATAATTATTATTAAAAATGAAAATTGTTGGATTTTCTTGTTGCCACACAATGCGGATATTTGTTGCATTTGTGGCTTTTACATAGTAAAAAATAAAAAAGAAAAGTGTTGAAATGTTGAGTAACAGTTAATGTTGCAAGTGGCACAAACACTCAATGGCTGCCCCAAAGTGTATGTTGTATGGACAACTCAGGATGTTGTATGTGCTCAGTTCATAAAAGATTGTGTCAAAATTAACTTTGACACACACACACAACAAGCACACACACCCACACACACACACGCAGAGTATGTGGTCCGATGTTGATGCCATAAAAACGCAGCTCATTGGCTCCTAAACATCTAAACATGTTCGTTTATGGGCATGAGCTTTAAGCTTCAGACAGATACGAGCACATCCAGTTGGAGTTGATGAGGGGGGGGAGTAGGTACAGGGGTGTGTGTGTGTGTGTGTGTTGTAGGCGGCACAGTAAAAGGAACATGGCTAAGTACTCCTCTGGAGCTGTCATGGCATTGACCAAAACGTTGCATTGTCATAATGTGTGTGTGTGTGTGTGTGTGTGTGTGTGTGCAAATGGCAAGAAGCGTATGTCAATATCCAAAAGCAGCTGTCAAAACACAGACGCCGCCTCGCTCAGCCCGTATGTATGTAGCTGGATGCTAATGTAATTTGACAATGAACCGATGAGCCAAAGTTCAACAGTTTCCAGCTTAGCATCTAAGTTGGAAAGAAATAGAGATAGAGAGAGAGAGAGAGAGAGAGAGAGAGTTGCATTGTATGTGTCTGAGTATATGGTGGTAGGTCCGTGGGTCCGTGTTAGTGTCCGTGTCCGTGTGCAAGTTAATCGATTGGCATTGTGGCATTTTGGGCATTTTCTAGGTAATCGACTTTGATGGCCAGAGATGACACAGAACATGAACTTAATGAGTTGCCCCTGAGTTGGCCTTATGATGTTCCCTATACTTGCATCCGTATCCATATCTGTATCCGTATTCGCACCATGACAGCGCACACACACATACGCACACGCACACGCACACATAAATCGCTAACGGCTCGTTTATGAAAACATTTCGCCGAGTCGAGGCCGTTAAGTTAAGTTCGAATACGCATTAAAAGTTCGCACTTACCGGACGCCATTTTGTTTTGTTTTCACCATGTACAAAGCTCCATAAAACCGACACAAACAAATAACAAAAAAGAACAACACAAAAAAAAGCAAAAAAAAATACAAAATAATAATAATAAAAAAATAATAATAATACTAGAGACGCGCGCTTATAATGGTGTCCTAACGGCCTTAATGCGTGTGCACTTAAATCTATAATATTATATAATATAATTTAAGAATGCATAAAATAATAATGCACATAAATTTCTGCAATGCTTTTTTTTGAGGCTGGCACTGGCTTACAGGGTTAAGCTTTGAGCTTTTCAATATGTGCAGTTCCGATCAGTTCAGTTCAGTTTGAGGGTGAGCTTTTACCTATCGTGTGAGGATCTTCAGTGGGGAAGCTTTTAAGCTTTTTGATTGAAATTGAAATGGAATATTTTTCCACAGAGAGCTTTCGCTAATATCATTACAAAAGCTAAGGTAACAGCTTTTCACACACATGTGTGTTTATGTGCATATATAATTATACCATATACACTTGGGCAAAAGCTCGGGGCGCACAGTGCCAGCCAAAAATATAGTACACATGGAAAAATTGCATTAACAAAGTAAATGTTTATGGTATTTTAGCGAAAATTACGCTCACAAATCCAATATGCTGTTGCCGGCCAGATAAATGGGCGCACAAATGGGCGTTAATAGCCACATAGCCACGTTGCCACATTGCCACAACCAGCCACAACCAGCCGCAACCAGTTGAAGAGGTGGACACGAAGATACAGATGGGATTGGGGGTTGGGGGTTGGGGGTTGGGGATGGAAAGTAAGTACGAGTACATTAAATTACAGGCTTGCAAATAACTTTAGCTATGAGGCACAGGACTGGATTGTGGCAGAAGGGGATCGCCCGGTTAGCCCGAGTCCTTAAACTGGACACAATCTTTTGATGATGAAATGCCCGGACATGGCAGCTCCAATGGCTGCTGAAGCTATTAATTTGTATGGGGTTGCCTTCAGCTGGTTGACTGGATTTGTGGTTACGTGAGCTCTTAAAATCTTCAAGTCACTGGCTGATTGACTGAATGATTAACTGACTGATTGGCCAACTGGTTAAGCTTCATCTAGGTGCTATTAGTGTTGCATCGCTTCACTAGCAGCCACTTCCACATAAAATGAACAATTATTTTGTTGAACTTGTTCATCGATTCATGAATTTTGTTTATAAACAATTTATTTATTCCAGCCATTTTTAATGCTAATGAATTCATGAATTTTACAATTCCAATTCCAATTCCAATTTTCGTTAACTGTTCATGCAGACTTTACGAATATACGAATTCCATAATTAATATTCACGTATTCAAAGTAATAAAAAATCACACACACAGACACACACACACACACACACACACACACACACGCACACACACAGATACAATAAAAAACTTATGATAACTAGTTTATGAAATACAAAAAAAATCAAAAAAAAAAAATGTTAAAAATATTTAAAATAAATCGGGTTTTAAATCGGTTTTAAATACATAAATTATAGAACAAACGAATATGTAGATCTATGAGATCTCGTACTACTGTTAGTTGTATTCACATCTATTTGATTGATTTGATTTTTCTATGTACATCATCTTGATTGATTTGCGATTGATATAGTTACCAATTCCAGGGCCAACGAGCGAAAAACGATTTAAAAAATTGAACAACAAGTCTCAGAGCTATAATGCAAACGCTACACTACGTTATTTGACTCCATGGCACAACAATTTTGTGGCAAGGTGTTGTCCAAGCACACACACACACACACACACACACACATACACACACGTACACATGTGGCATGCACACTTGCCACAGACAAGCGTTTCAGATTTACAAAACATTTTATTCATTGAGGGCGAGAGCAAGTCGCAGCTCGGATTCGGCAAGGGTTCGCCTCCTTTTTCGTTGGTCCTGGCAGCTGGAGTTTGGTTCTGGGGTGATCAGGGACGACTGTTGATGCCGCTGCCACCTGGAGGCAGGGGCTGTTCCTCCTGTTGTTGCTGTTAATGTTGCTGCTGCAATTGCAGCACGTCCATCAGTGGCCCATTGTCTGTGTCGCGCATACATAATGAACTGAGCCAAAACTGCAATTGCTGCTTCTGCTCCTGCTCCTGTTCCTGCTCCTGTACCCGCTCCTGTTCCAGTAACAGCAACAGCAACAGCAACAGTTTCTCCACACTGTTGCCGGTGCTAGCTTCAGCTTTGAGACTCGTGTGATGCGATGTTGCATTTAGCCATCTCTGAGCTACTGTCTGCTGTCTCATCTGACGATGATGATGATGATGATGATATTGACGATTATGGTATGTACTGGCTGCCCTTTTTGGTGGTGGTGATTGGCTGACTGCGGATCTGGGTGGAGCAGGTGCCATCCCCCCACCACCCCATTTGTGTGGCGGTAAGGAAGCGCAATTAGCACTTCGATTGTGTTGTTCAGTTGACGCGATTTGCATCAAATTAATGTCTTCATCAACAGACAACAGACAACAGACAGCAGACAAATGGACAGACGGACAGCAGACAAACAGAGACAGACACGACACTCGACTATCCCATCCAAGCGGACCATCAGATACGGCCAGGAGGTGCAACTTCATAGCTTTCAACTTGGCTAATAAAGTGCAATTGGCCATTGAACATTGCACTTCATTTACGATATTTCCGATACCTGTAGATATAGGGTATTATTCTCTGATTGATTTGATCTAACAGAGTAGGCAATAGTTTTTCTATTCTATTTCTCTCTGACTTCATGTTGGGCTCATACAACAAAAACTGAAATTTATTTTAAAATTTGGAATATTGTAAAATTGTTTTCGATCTCTTCTATATATATATATATATATCTGACGCTCTCAATATGAAGCGAACACCTTCGACGGGAGTCTTTGAGCGCAATGGACGTGTGAAGCAAATTCAACAGGCCAATATCGCCGCAGCTAGAGGAGTTCCTTGTGTGGGCATCGTAACCAAAAAAGGCGTTGTCCTGGCAGCGGAGAAGGTGATCCCATCGTATCTGATTGAGGCTAACTCTGTGACAAAGATCGAGAACTTGACCGAAAATATGGCAATGACCTACACAGGACTTGCACCAGACTTTCGTGTGCTGGCCCATATCGCAAGAAAGCGAAATATCATGCACGGTGAAGATTTGTCTCAAATATCCCCGGTGGAACAAACACTCGCGTATGTGACCGGTCTGCTCCAGGAGTTAACTCAAACTGATTTCGTTCGTCCATTTGGTCTTAACCTACTGATCGCGGCATTCGATACTGAAGCGCATCTGTTTAGGATGGATTCCTCTGGCGGCACCCGTAGATGCAATGTATCTGCCCTCGGCAAAAAGTCTGGACGACGCAAACGCTACTTAGAAACCCATTACAATTCCCATATGCGTTTTCCCCAGGCTATTGAGTTAGCCATCAAGGCTCTCAATATGGACAGAAGTTTAAAAATTTATTCACATCATTTTCAAATCGTCATTTGTGGCGGCAGAGGATACTACCAACTGACGGTGGAGGAAGTCCGCCAGTTTATAAGAAACATTTATTTTTAATGATTGAATGATTCGATTGAAAATGATTGGCTAATCACTCACACACACACACACACACACAAAACCTGCTACACTACACTACAAAATGCAATTTTTATTTTTATACTTGTTTATACAAAATATATACATACATACACTATATAAACCGTATAATCCGTATGATCCTTCGCAGATGCGATATATGTTATGTTATTCATAGCAATCTGTTGGATTTGCATTGCCAAAGGGACGAACATAATGATGATGCTCTCTCTCTTTCTCTCTATCTCTCTCTCTCTCTCTCTCTGTCTCTGTACCTATGTGTCAAGTGCCACTTGTGGCGCTCTTAGTTCCCCTCAAGAGCAGTAGATTGCGGGTGGGGGGTGGGGATTGGGGGAAGGCTAAGGGCATGGAGTTGCTCACCGGCATTTTGCCGGTTTGCTGCTGGCATCTCCGGCCGGTGGGCAGCACCTGGTGGCATCTGGTGGCAGATTGTCTCGTGCTGTGTGCTGTGTGTCTGCTCCCGCTTCGTATACGATATTTATTTATTTTCTTTTGGTTTTTTCCTGCGCTTGGGTTTTGGTTTTTGCCATTCTACTATTATTATTATTTTTCTGTTGCTCTTGTTGTTGTTGTTGCTGCTGCTGTTGTTGTTGTTGTTGTTGTTTTTGTCTTTCATTTGCCTTCAATGCAATTATACTGGATAAATATCTTCTTCCGTTTTAGCTGTAATTACAAAAGTTTAATTGAGTTTTCTCGGCTCGTTGTGTTCGTTTCTTTTGCTTTTTCAATTTTTCTTTTTTGCCATTTTTTTTGCGTCCCATTTCTTTATCGTTGTTGTTATTGTTGTTGTTGTTGTTGTTGTTGTTGCTGTTGCTGTTGCTGCTGACGTCGACATCTCCGGCCTGTCGTTGCGGCTGGCTTGAAGTTTTCCCACAGCATTTTCTCTGTAAATTTCATCCTGGCGCTGACGTTGTCGCCGCGGCTGCCGTTGACGTTTTTTCATCTGGATCTCGGGCCTCGTGTCTCCCGTTTACATCCTTAACATCGGTTTTAGCTTCAGCATCAGCTTCAGCTCCTCCACCTGCTCCTGCTCCTGCTCCCGCTCCAGCTTCTCCACTTTTCTTTCTTGTTTTTGTGTTTTTTTTTTTCTTTATTGTTGATGTTGCAAAAAGAGTTGTTGTCAGGCTGTCAGGCCTGTCTATCTAGCGCCACGTGATTGTTTGTTTTTTTTTGTTTTTTGTTTTTGTTTTTGTTTATTTGCCAAGCTCGAACTTGAGAGCGGATGTGCGGGGCAGATAGCCGGAAGGCTGTAGGCTGGAAGACTCCTAGCAGAAGCAGATGGGCAGATGGGCAGATGAGCAGATGAGCAGACTGGCAGACAGTCAACAGTAGACAGTAAAGCCGCTGGCCTGATGGGCTGCTGATGGGCCTGAGTGATTTCCTTGGCCGTCCAAGGACAACGGCAGGCAATACGCGCATAATAAAAGTGATTAAAAAAACAAAAAAAAATGCGAATTTGCATTTAAAGTTGACTTTAAGGCTTGTTCGCACCTCGCCAGGGCTGCCAATTTGTTTATAATAAATAGCGAAAGTGTTGAATGACGGCAACAAGCCAAGCACAAACAGAGTGGGAGAAGGGGCGTGGGAGGGAGAGGTAGATAGAGACAGAGATAGGTGTGATAGAGAGGGTATGCAAAAGAGAAAGCGGGCAGATTCTGGTTAATTTATTCATTGCAAATTTACATGCTCATGTTTGCAAATTTAAAAACTGCACACACACACACACACATGCACATATCGTGTGACAGAGACAGCAACAGTTAAAAAAGAGAGTGAGAGGGAGAGAGAGCATGGGGCAAATAAATAGATAAAGCCGAGTGCAGGCGATTTTATTCAAAGCAGACTCTTCTAGTAATATGTAAATCGCATTGCCAGTGCCAAAGAGGAGTTGGTCCAGAGGCAGCTCCAGCTCCAGCTTCAGCTCCTGCTCCAGCTCCAGCTTCAGTTACAGCTACAGCCACGGCAACTGCAACTGCAGCTGCATCTTCAGTCTCAGTCTCGGTGTCGGTGTCGGTCTCGGTCTCATTCACGTGCACATCCTGCATCCTGGATCCTGCATCCCACATCCTCATCTACATTCGCACTCGCATCAGCGCCTCTGTGTGGCATAGCGTTCAGTTATTTTCCTATGGGAAAAATCCACTTGGCGCTACCCCAATATTTACATATCATAGTTGGCTCCACAAATGAGTTGGCGAGTGCATATGAGTGTGGCAGCGGTAAAGTGGGGATGGGGGGCAGCGGGGATGTTGCAAGCACGTGAGTGCCAAGTGAATGCGACGTGTTGAGTTAAACACCCCACAGCCTATTACTTGCTCCCATATTAAATATTCATTTCGTATGGAGGAGTGCGCGAAAAATTCTTTCATTTCCATTTGATTTTGTTCATCATTTGCGAAACATAAATTTCAAAAATATTTTAGAAAATAAACTCCAGCCAGAATTAAATTCAAATGTCAAAAATTAATTTGCGTGCTCCACTTTAAATTCTAAGAATAAAAAAAAAGAAAAACGAAAATAATTAAATAAACAATTGTCAAACAAATAAATTGAGAGAGAGAGTGAGAGAGGGTAGCAGAAATCGACGGTCTGTTCAGATATAATAAAATATTGATATATTATACAATATATAGAATTATGGAATATTAATTTAAGCTTCAATAACGGAGCTTGTCAAGCTCGTTTCGGGCCAAATCCCACTGCCAACATTGCACGCACTTGGGGAACTTTAATAAAAAAGCATTTTAACAACAAATATAATATAATAAAATATAATATAATATAATATAACAAATTACGCACGCTTGAGTAATCGAATATTTATGATGAAACATCGGAGGACCATACGCATACATACACATACATACACATACAATATGTATGTACATACATGCATATGTAGCATATACTCTATCCGTATCCCATAACCCACACGCCCATTACGTATGCACTGAAAGGGAACATGCCCACGCACGCCCGCCCACACACACACACACACACACAGACATATACATATACATACAACATGTATGTGTAAAGGAAGAGGGTGTCCTTGTCAAAACAAATCCGTAAGAGATTACATTAAAAGGCGCATTTGGACAGCTCAATCGCAAAATAGCATATACTCGTACATATAAATACCTATCCTAACATATGGATGGTATATGGCATACTATATTTCGGGGTATATGGGGTATGTCCTCAGATGGAGTGCACGTTGTGCATGCCGAAATATCCCCAATGGATTTATAAGATGCCAGCGCACCCAACTCAAACCAATTTCGAATCCTTGAATCCTTGTTCCTTTGCCCCGTTCGCGCTTTGTTTTTGTTTTTCTTCGTGTCTTTCCGTTTTTTCTTCCCTTTTTCTTTTGTTTCTGTGTTTTTGTGATTTTGTTTTATTGTATTTATTTATTATTTATTTGTTGTCGTTGTTGTTGTTATTGTTTTTCTTGGGAAATGATGGAAAGTTCTGTAATACGAACTGACAGTAGTTTTCATTACGAATTCATGTAATATTTTTTGTGGCAGATTTTTTGTTTTTTAATTTGATATTTTCAAGATTTCACAAACATACATATGTACATACATACATGTATTTGTGATACATACATGGGGACCCATATTTAATTGGGTATTTTCACAATTTCGTATTCAATGAAATTTTAATGTATGTTAACCCTTCCACACAATTGAGTTCATAAATGCAAAAGAAAACTCTTGAAATAATATTATTTACAACTGTATACTATTATTATTTAAATATTAACTAGTAACTAAATATAAAGATGTCCAATTCAGGTGAGATTCAAATTCACTTTCTGTTCAATAAAATGATGAATTTTCATTTTTTATTATTTGTTTGAAATTACTTCAGTTGACGAAGTTAAATCAGTTGAAGTAATTTTGAGTGCAATTCAATTTCATATTTTAAAAGTCATCGATAAATTCACCTTTGACTAAATTTGTCTACGATTCCCATACATATGTATATAATATACATACAATATATACATACATATACATACATACATATTGTATGTACTTGTTTGTTTCTGTGGAAATGTAAGCAAATGTTTGTAAGCTGACAAAGCTGCTTACTTGATTTATGTCTACCACTTGGGGAGTTGTTTTTGTATTGTTGTTGTTATTGGTTGGTTGTTGTTGGTTGTTGTTGTTGTTGTTTGTGGATGCAGGATGAAGATGTAGAATGTGAATGGTCCATCTTGAGCTGACATTTCAACTGACAATTTGAACGACTGGACGCGTTGGCTTTGTTATGCAAAATGCAAGCGCCCTTCTCAGAATCTCTCTGTGAATTTGAATCTGACTCCAGTCTCTGATTGAGATTCAGCATCAGCATCAGCAGCAGCAGCAGCAGCAGCATAAGACTCTGACCTTTGTCCACAGTGCTCACAGTGTGCACTCTATAAATTGTAAAACTATTTTCAATAACTACATACAACAAGCATGCTCCAAGTTGAGCTCAGTTCTGTCTGTTGGCCCCTTTGATTATTTAGCTGATGGGATGAACTACAAACTGCTCGGCGTACCGCCAATTGGGCGGGTTTAGGGGTCACGGGCCACGGGCCATAGGTTACGGGTAACGGGTTACGAGCAGGTGCTACACCTGACAAACAGTTTGGGTCCAGTCTGCTTCAGCTGCTCTTGCCCTGGCCTTTTGTTATTCTTGGGCATCTTCCAATTCTTGGCACTGGTTTTTGTCTTTGCCAGCTCTTGACTTTCGGCAACTTCTTTTTCAAAGTGTTTCCACCACATCCCTTTTCCTTTGGATGGGGATCAGCCCAAGATGTACATATATACATATATATATTTGTATAGTTCCTTTTTTTGGTCTCTTAGTAATTTAGCATATTTCCAAAGCGTTTTCTTGTGGCTGTTGTTGTCGTCTGTTGTGTTTCAAGTTTTGCCTCACCGTTTGCGGTGTGCAAATGCAAATTGCTTCGCTTGCATATCCTTTATGATTCCCATTTTCCATCCTTGACAAAAAAACCCAATAAAAATAAAAAAGAAAACTTGTGAGAGTGGCGGGGATGCAGGGTGGTGGGCTGTGGTAACAGATGCCGCGTTGATAGTTTTATTATATTGTACAATATTTCTATGCATATTTGTTGACTTGTTTCAATGATCACTTTTCGTTTTTGGGTACCGGGCCTAATGGGATAACCAACCTACCATATAGAGGGCCATTCAGGGGGATTCATGGATAAATAAATTATATTAATGCTAACATTACAAAGTTGTTTTTTTTTTTAGTTTAAAGAAATTTGAAATCCGTTTGCTTAGGGAAAATTCGAAGAATTCATTTAGTCGAGGCAAAGCACTTTTCTGATTACGGCATAGTCCTTGAGTGGCAAAGGACAAATCATTTGTGCTTGTCATTGTGAGTATGGCCAAGGATTAGGCAAACCTAAAACTAATTTTCACAATCCTTAAATAACTATAAAGAATTTAAGAATTAAGCTAAAGAGCATAAAACTTTAGCCAGTCTATCCACTAATTGCTTTTTGTGTACAATTCGTCCATCCATTGGTCATCCACTCGCAGGATTCTCATCTCATCTGGACGGTGATTCAACATCGTCATCGCTATATCGTATTTACTATATACATATATGTGTGTGTGTGTGTGTATAAGTAAGGCACGTCCCATTGAGAAGAGACTGTTTATTCAACATCATTTCAGCATATTCATTAATCATTGAATCAACAGTCTGATAACTTTGCTCCAATCCAATGTCACAGCAAAGAGTTTTCCCTCATGTTAATGATGGCTTTTTCGTGGTGAAACTTTTGCCATATTTAAAGAATGATAGCACACCAAATCGTTTTGTCCCCCCCCCCCCCTCATTTGATTGAGGGTGACGTGACACGCGTGGAGGACAAGCATGTTGTCAACGTCAGGCTCGTGCCGGAGTAGTGCTTCGGGGCCATCAAAGTGGATACGAGTAGCGCGAATGGAGTACGATTGAAGTTGAAACTAAAGTTCTCTTCCTCTTCTTCTTCTTCCTCTTCCTCGTCTTCTTCTATAATACTAGTAGTATATTGTTTTTTGTTATTGTTTTTATTTCGTGGTCCATCTCCGTCTCCATTTCTGGCTCCATCTCTGCTGTTTATGTTGTCTCATGGTCGTGCGTCCAGATGTTTTGATTCAGTTTTAATTCATTTCACTCGGCGGCGCCACTGACTGTTATTGCTGCCATTGTTGCTGCAACTATTAAGAAAAACGCCTCCAAGAATAATCGACTGAACGAGCAAGCGAGCAAGAGCCAAACGAGAATTGGTTGACGACCTTCCTCCTCCTCCCCCTCCTCCTCCTCCTCCTCCTCCTTCACCGCATCTTCTGTCTATATTTTTTTTATTTTTATTTTCCTTTTTTGCCCACATCTCCCACTTTAGTTGGCCACGACATGCAGCCAACCAGCCGGCAATAAAAATATGATTGTATTTTCGCTTGAGTTGTTTTCATTTCTCGATGATGTCGAGGACGAAGGACAGAGGACTAAGGACTACGGACGAAGGACAGACGACTCAGAACTGTGGACCGATAACCAAGGACCGAGGACCGAGGACCGAGGACCGAGGACCGAGGACCGAGGACCGAGGACCATACTCGGCCGCAGTGTTATCCCAATTTCTTCAGTTTTTACTTCCTTCCGTCCAATACATGTGAATACATACATATGTATATCTGTATCTGTATATGTATATGTACATACAATGTATGCATATGTATTGCCTGCATATCCCCGACTACAATTTTGGTCTTCGAGCTGGCCCAATGCATGGTTAAATCAAGCGGATGGCAGCGGTCGACCATTGAACCGCTTCAAGCTGGGGCAGCTGCAAGTTTTCTTCTTGTTTTAGCTCTCTCTCTCTCTCTCTCTCTCTCTCTTTCTCTCTGTTGGCGGATAACAACTTGGGGCCTTTGTTTTCTTTGCCCCCTCCCCATACACACATACGCACTCACCTACACATGTATGTAGCGTCCGTTGGGGAAAACTCGCATATTCGCTACATTACATTCTTCGTTCCCATTAATCGTGGGGCAGCGGTTGCCCAGTTGGAGCGGCACTTGCAAGCATCTTCAGCACGGTCGGCTCGTCTGTCCAATCGTCCAGCGTTATGTGCTGGCTGTGGTCCTTGCTCCTTGAAGTCGATGACTCTCAAGTCTCTCATATTTACTCGAGTGATGTAATTTTTCCAATAGCTTAAGGCTTTTAAAAATATTTAGCATGGCAAATCCTTTTTAAACGTTGATTTCCACTGCAGTCAATGCTCTTGGTCCTGCTCCGACTTCCTGCCGCCCCCCCCTCCTACATGCATGCATGTATGTGTATGTATTACTGTTATTATTTATTATAATAAATAAATATCAAATATTATTCGATTGCACTTTCCTTCGGCATTTTCCATTAAATAAACAAAAACAAAAAAAAAAAACATTTTGAATGGCGCCCATATTTGATTATTCACTTTATTCATTTGGTGAATACATTTGAATATTTTCACGGTATGTATGCGCATAATAACTGTGTACATACGTATGCATTTATATATATATTTACATATTTATCGGTATTATCGCATATCGATAAATACAAGGCGCGTTAGTTTCCCAAAGCAATTACAATTGTTGTATGGGTGCATGGGGGAACGGGGGTGGTAGTGTGGTAAGGGGTGGGGTGCGTACTTAGATCTCAAATCGTTGAAAGTTATTAAGGTGGCTCACAACTTTCGGGGGCGCCTCTTTGAGGTGGGCGTTAAACAACACTGTGTGTTGGCTAACAAAGGAAAGTTTTATCAACACTGTTGACAATGCAACGGACAAGGCAAAAATGGAAAATAAACAAGAATAAGAAGAAGAAGAAGAAAAACAGCTGTTGTTGTTGTTGTTGCTGTTGTTGTTGTTGTTGTTGCTGTTGTTGTTGTTGTTGTTGTTGCTCGTGCTTGAAGCATGTGATCTTTGTTGTTATTGTTCACAAGCACAACGCAAACAAGCGACAACAACAACAACAACAAACAAACAACAACAGCAACAATAAATGCAAACACACACACACACTCGCACACACACACACACACACACACAAGTACAACAGGGAAATTGGCAACAGCAAAAGGAGAGAAAGTGCGGAAAAACGCAAAAGGCAAATAAAAATTTGTAATGAAATTTTGTGCGCTGACATTTCGAAAAATTGCTTTTTAACCTTTGTGCCTGGCTGAAAAGCGAATCTAAAACGGGAGACGGACACGGGACACGGAGACGGAGTCGGAGTCAGACTTGAAGTTGAATCTGTAGTTGGAGTTGGATTTGGAGTTGGAGTTAAATTCGGAGTTGGAGTCGGAGTCGGAGCAGCTCCTACATGTCACCGACATGCTACACGTGTATCTTCTCTGTAGAATGGAAATGCCTTTTGCACACACACACACACACACACCAATACAAACACACGCATATATGTATATATACACACACATACATATGTATATTGTCAGGCCCAAGCACTTACTGCCGGCCAGTGTTGTCGGTTTAGCCAATTTATGGCTTATTTTTATAGCATACATAAAAGTGCTAAAGCTAGAAAATATGCCATCGGCTATAAAAATACACATACACACACACACACATACATGCATACACAAATACATACTTATGTTTATAATTTTTAATAAAAGGAAATTAAGCTGGAAAATATTACAAACTATTTTATTTGTCGATCGATCGATTTGTATTAAAATATATTAAGAAAATATAAATAAATATTATAAAACATTTTGATAAATATATTAATTTTTTATTGTACACTCTCAATTTAAAATTAAAAAAATATATAAATAATTAACATGTGCATTTATTATTTAATATGTAATTAATTAAAAGTAAACAAATGAGAAATTGTAATTCTTTTAGTTTGTAGCGATTGTTTATTCGCATTGTCTGGCAACACTGTCGCTTACCTGTGCATCTAAGCATCTACTATATATATATATGTGTGTGTGTGTATGTTTGTTTGTGTGCGTGTATGTGTTACAGTTGCAGAGCAAAGTTCGAGCTGTTCTGTGCGCTGCATCGAAATCTGAAAAAGCTGAGAAGTCTGTGACATGCTTTTAAGTTTTCGACTGGCATGCACATGCAGATTATTATTAGGTTGTTGCCATCGAGTCTCCTGCCTGCCACCTGCCACCTGCAACCTGCCACCTGCCACCTGCCGCCTCTTTCACCCCCCTGCCACATCTGTGTCACCCCTCTGTCGGCTCCCCTTCAGGTGAGTGCCCAAAAACTTTTTGCTCGTGTCCAGTTTGATGGACTGGGGCTCAGTGGGGGGGGAGGGGCATGGTGGGTGGGGTGGGTGGCTGCCACTTGCCTGTGTGGCTCTGTGTGGCATAAGTTTTGTTCTAACAAACCAATTACTCGCACCAATTTCCACAGGATGCCTTCGACTTTCGCTTCGCCTTCTAACATGATGGAAGAGTTCGACTTTGAGTATGGCTATGGAACAAGGATACTCTCTGCTTGTCTGTTGTGGTGTGTGTGTGTGTGTGTGTGATGGTAGGAGGGGGTAGAGGGTGAAAGGATCGTTGGTTGGCTGGAGCACAGCAGACCAAAGGATGCTGAAGCAAAATATAAATACGACTTTCAGTTACTTTTTCATTATTTTTCCAAGGAGTTTGTCCTTTTGCGTGTGCGACACACTCGCCGAAGACACTTCTCCCACACACACACACACCGCCAATCCCCCTTTTGCCACTGGCTTTGTGCGTGTGTATGTGTGTGTGTGTGTGTTGCACTGTTCAAAACATTGGCAGATGTCGCCGCACTAGCAAAAGTTACGAGAGCGCTGCAACAGCAAGGAGGAGGAGAAGGAGGAGTGGGAGATCTGGGCTGGAACAACATACGTACGTACACACACACACACACACACACACACACACACATACACACATATGCATATGCCGGATGAACCGGGCAACGTGGTGGTACCACTATAGCGGGCGCATCCTGATCTGGATGCTGTATGTACACATGCCGAGACAAGGACAAGACATGACAGTCAAGTCAGCCAGCAGGGCAGCAGAAAAAAAAACAAAAGAGAAACGAAGCCAAATACGAATGCTTGACCTATGGATACCCTGTAATCGTATTGGTGTTACCGCAAGGTCATGTCATATACTACGAAATAGAGAACAATATGTTGTTGTTATTTTTTGTTTCTTTATAGTTTTTAGATTTAACGAAATATATTTTTCGATTTCAGTTATCCGTGTTATCCTTTTGTTTTGACGTCACATTTGCTTGGGAGGCGCTAAGATGCCCGTTTTTTGCACATTTGCAATGTGTACAGGGTATAGAAAGTTGCTACAAGTTTACTTTCTTTCTTGCCTTCTTGTTTCTTCAGCTTCTTCTTCTAATTTTTTTCTTGTTTCCTCACATTTAGCTCCTCCGCTGCCCCCCTGCCACCCTCTCCCAAACCATCCACTGTTTACCGCATGTGTTCACTCTGCTTGCCAAAAAGTTGGATGAGGCCAAGGAAGGGGGGAGACGCAGGCCTGGGGAAGATGACGTGTTTAAAGCACGATTCTCGATGTGAACGGAGCGAAAGCGATAAATGGACGAATCAAAATAAATAAATCATTAGAATGGATCAATGGATCGCTGCAGAATAATCGGATAAAATCGGATAAAATCGGATAAAATTGGATAAAATCGGATAAAATCGGATAAAATGCCAAATTCTTTATCAAATAAATTATAATATTGCATATTAATTGAATACTTAAATTTGTAATAAATTCGTAATTTATTGCACTAATTTTAGTTCAATAAATTTAATTAAATGTTTCAAAGTTTTTATTAATTTCTTCAGCATTTAAGGTGAGGTTGGGGAGGGTGGACGGGGGGCGGGCAGATTGATTTTCCACATACATACATACATACATACATATGTATCTACCTGAGGCATGCACGGATTTTATGCAATTTCATATACATATGTTTGTAGGTACATATCTCCATATGAGTGTGTGTGTGTGTGTGTGTTTGTTTCTTTTTTTTTTAAATTTTATTTTTCATTGTGGCATGCCACAGCAATGGATAACGCCCCCTAGGGGCTGTTTCTCGTCAAGATTAAGCCGCATGTGGAACGTGTCTTTGGTGTTGCTTCTGCTGTTGTTGTTGGTGTTGCTGTTGTTGTTGTTGTTGGTGTTGCGACGTAATCTTTGGGCTGCTTGGTCGCTTAACTTCTTTCACTTGCACTTGCAACATATTATGAAGATGAGGCAGCAACAGCGGCGCCAACAACAGGCAGCAGACCGCGCGCTTACGCTGTTGTAAAAAGTTTTTAATTTTTCTTTTCAAACATTTAACTAAAAGAGCGAGTCCTTCCTCCTTCTTCTCCCCCTCCTCCTCCACCCCAACCTCCCCCCTCTTAGTCTTATTCTTTGCAGCCTGGCAACAACAACTACAACTACAAAAAGAATTGTAAAGGGAGAAAGCCAGTGGATAAAAAAAAAGAAATTAAAAAAATGATAAAAGAAATAAGAACTTAAACAAAAAAAATTAAAAGTGAATTTAGCTCGACAATGAAATACCCTACAAGAGAAATCTGAATATATTAATGATCACAAATGAATGTTAAAGGTGTGGGGGAAAATTCAGGAAAAACAAATTTCAAAAAAAATTATATATTTTAATATTCGTAAATTCAGGCAACCCGTTTTTGTATATTTTTAATGGGTATTACGGCATAAGAGCGAAGGATGAGCGAAGGGCAGAGTTTGTGAATGGGTGGAATGAAAAGAAATTATCCTTTTTCTTAGTCGCTTTTCTTTTGCCATATAACTTTTGCCTGGCAAAATATCATCATATACATGGAACAACATACGCTGCGACCAGGACAACAGCGTCAGGACGAACACCAACAACAAGAACAGAAACACCAGGACAAATAACATCGGCATCTACAATACTTTAGCACCCAGGGCGTATGGGACAGGACCAGGACCAGGGCCAAGGAGGAGCATATGCAATCCTTGCCAGCGATATCTGAATTGCAGCTCGGTCGCCATTTTTAGCGTTTTATTTTTGTTTTAATGAAACAGTTGTTGCTTGTGGCATTATTATGATTATTATGAGGCATGCAAAAGTTGCAGTTAAAGCGTCGTGTAAAATAATATTTAGATGGCAACTTTATAGCAAGAGGAGGCAGAGGCAGAGGCAGAGGCAGAGGCAGAGGCAGAGGCAGAGGCAGAGGCAGAGGCAGAGGCAGAGGCAGAGGCGGAGGCGGAGGTGGAGTAGGTAAAGCTTGCAGCTACAGCTACAGCTAGAGCTTCAGTTGGAGCCAACTCAGCTTGGATAACAATTTTGCAGTTTAATTAAATTTTGCCAGGCCGAAAATCTGTGCGAAGACCGCCAAATGCCAAATGCCAAAGCCAAAAAGCCAAAGCCAGTTTTGGAGTTGCCTCCGAGTTGCCATAGTAGATGCTTCAAATGCACCGCAGCAATGTAGCTGTTAGTTTTTGTAAAATCCCTTAAATTAATTGAGTCTGTCCAGGGCTAAGGGCTTCCAGTTGCCAGTTACCAACTGCCAGTTACCAGTTACCAGTTACCAGTTACCAGATTTCAGTTAGTTCTCTGGGCTGAGCTTTTGTGCCTCATAAGATTGACTCAGAAGCCGCACAAAATTCTCTCTGTTTCAGTTGACGAAATTAACTTTTACTCAATTCGTTTCGTTCAACCCGTTTATTCAGATTGAGTTCTCATTGTTGAGAGAGAGTGAGAGAGAGAGAGAGAGAGAGAGAGAGAAAGTGAATGGGAGTTATAAAGCAAGGTAACATTTGCATTTCTAAGACTTCCATTAGATTTTACATTAGCTGACTTCCTAATTGCCATTTAATTGGGTTCAAACGAAATGGAATTGATTAACCTTTGCGATAGATTATATCGTACAGTGCTATTATTATTAGGTGAGGTTTGCCCAACTACCAGATACCCTGCACTTACACCTGCTCACTAACACATACACACTTGCATTGTATTAAAGATTATTCCATCAATACTTTTCAAATGGATCATATTTTTATTATTTATTTATCATATTTATAAATATACACTCTTTAAATAAAAAGAACAAAATTATATGGCACAGGGTATCTAGTCGTCGAGCATTGTACAATCACAATGCAAGTTTGATTAATTAATTAACAAACAATTGTTTGAATCAAATTAAATTTGCTCGGACAGCTTATGCATATACAAATGCATGGATGTATGTATGTATGAAGTGTATGTATGTATGTATGTATGCATTGTATTGTATGTATGTATGTATGTATGTATGTACACAATGCTTATTGGCACTTGTGCGGTTTCTGAATTTCTAGAGATTCATTTGCTTAGCAATCGGATCCATCATGTTTTGTGTACATCATTTGGCATCATGTTCGGATCCAATCCAGCTCCACAGCTCCTCAGCTTGGCTCGATAAGAATCATCGTCTAGCTTTTGTGACTCATCCGTTATCCATTCGTTCATTTACAGTTTTGCACACACACACACACACACACACACACACACACGCACACACACACACACATGTATGCATTTAATTTGTAGATGCTTTTTGCCGAGTTACGGCATTATCATCTGGCTGGATCTGGATACACCCGCATGGTGAGCACAAAAAGCCAAAGCTGGAACTTTGTTATCCAAGCTGACGCTGTCATCTGCAGATGCCGGACCAGTTCTCGTGGAGAGGCTTTAGGTTTTAGCCGGGACAATGGAAAAGTCTCTTCTCATAGCCAACGCCGTAAATGGCCAAAAGTCAGCATCGCATCAAACTTGGTTTAAACAATCAAAATACAAAAATAAATAATTTAAAATAAAAGCTGAATTATAGCATTTATTCGATTCGTTAACTGTTCACTGTTGCATTACGATTAATCGATAGTTGGCGATAGTTTCTAGGGCAACTGTACATTTTTTGTAGAATTCCCCCATCAAAAAAAAAATAACATATTTAAATAATTGTTAGTATTTCTAACATTTTTATTATTAATTCAATTACCATGTGTAAACTTTTAGCACTCAGTGTGAATTGTTGCTATGAAAATGAAATCTCTACGGAGATTCTCAGATTATTCTGAATGCGATGTGATCACTTTCCATGGGATTCCTTCTTTTTTTTTGAGTTTAAAATGAGTTGAAAAATATTCAAACAAATACATATGTACATACCATATATACTATACACATACATATATACAAACATCTACTTATTGTAGAGGATATGACGATTGCTGCTCATGGACCATGGATGACCTTACGGATGGGTCATCTTAATGTTGGCGACATCTAAAACAATTTCCTATTAATGGCAACAGCTTCAAATCCGGTCTGCGGGTCTTTCTATCTGTCTGTCTATCTATCTGTCCGTCCATCCGTCTGTCTGTCTTTTCAATACAATATTTTGGCCATGGTAAAATAGAATTCCTCAGTGGGGGGTGGGGTGGCGCAGGTGGAGGCAGTGCAGCCATGCTTTTATGATGACGTTACGTAGGAGGCTGCCGCTTGACTGACATGAAACTGTAATGGAATTCAATAAAAGCTGAGAGTGCAGAAACTGTTTCGCCACGCGACAAACGTCCAGCAGCTGTGCTCTTGGTGTGAGCGGCATTCGCAGGAGAGAAATGGCGGAGCACCAAGAGGAACAGTGGGGATGCGGGGAGTCTTCCAGGTTCGTACGCAAAACCCATCGCCCGTTCGTTTGTCAGGCTCATTTGTTAATTTTGCGCAATATCGTCGAATGGCCACGGACATGGACATCGCCATGGACCTGGACATGGACATAGACCTGGACATGGGCATGGACATGGACATGGACATGGCAGCCACGTCGGGACGTTGTCCACAAATGAGCGCGCACAACACTTAACATGTGCAGCTATTTATGCCCTGCGATACGTACACACATATGTCGGTATATACATACACGCATATGTATGTATATATGCCATATAGATATACATTCATATGTACATACACTTCTGTATGTATGTTTGCTTATCTGTATGTGTGCCACAATGTTAAGGCATACCGAAAATGTAATGCAATTTGGCGATATTCATATTCATATACATATACATATACATATACATATACATATACATATACATATACATATACATATACATATACATATACATAT